>APFE031217475.1:0-56559 GCA_000404065.3 Pinus taeda | reverse complement strand
ACATATATTATAATATATATATATATATATCGGAAGTATCGGGCCATATTGTGATCGGGATTTCGCAATCGGGGGAAACCATGGGTGCACATATGTGTGCCATGCGATAAAGCTCGGACCCGATAGATTTCCAAAAGCATATTGTATAATGGTTGAAGTAAAGGCCTGGAAGATAAATTTGACGTGAAATGAAAGTTTTCCTACCGCTGTTTTTCTCAATAAAACAGTAAATGCAATTTACTGTGGTTGGTAAGTTTTTTATGAAGTTTTTAATTTTTTCTGAGCGGGAGTATGGGTATGGATAAATGTCAGTAAAATCATTTAATTGTTACTGTTTTTTCTTACGGCAGTATGGCGAGTGAAAAATGTATGTAAGTTCTGGGTTGTCATATATATGTAATTTTTGTTTTTATATTTTTTTTAAGAGAGGGGTAAAGCACAACAGTAGGGGTGTAATGTTCTGAACATGCAAATGAAGGCACGCAGCAGTGTGGCCAAAACTTATATGTATTTTTTTTTTTGGCAGTCAAATCTTTGCTTTCGTGAATCCCTTTGAGTAAAAAGAGGATGAATTTTGTATCAGTTTACTTTTGATGAATACAAATCCTTCTATGTGTTTTTAATACTCTGTTCTGAGCAATTTGTTAAAAAGCTTCCATGTGCTGAGATCCTGGGAAAAAGGAAAACAGAGCATTGTCTCTGTGTGCAAATTTTTATTGTTTTTGGGATTTTCCCAGAAAAATCCCCAATAGGAAAGTCGTGTGATGTTTTTCGAAATTCCCAGGACTCTCTACGACACATGCTCTCTGTTTTTCCGAAATTTGAATTTCTTTACTATAGAACAAACTGAGCTTGGTCAGTGTCAATACATGGGCACCATATCATTTGAAACAACCAAATTGATTCAATGGATAAAGTCCACAAAGTTTGAAAAGGGCTGAGTCAATGATGATTGACAAATATTTTAAATAACGCATCAGACTGCTACTCAAGCTTGCTAGAGAAAACGAGCCCCCAAATATTTTGGCAACCTGTGTCAAGATCGTTGCATACTTCAATGAGATTGGCCCTTGGGTTTATAGACCTTTTTCACACAAATGTTTCTTTCAAGAACCTAGGGGACTCATTCCCTATTGCACTCTTCAATAGGGCCTCAGTTGGGATCGATGTGGCTGTGGATCTTTCATCAAATTCTGCTCGGCTCCTGCATTTTGATTCTTCTAGAATGGAGGGATTGGATATAATTGTAGAGTAGAGGTTGTAGCTTTATGGGGAGTTCTCCAATACACAGTATGGCTCACCATCCATGAGATCAAGATTGTTGGGATTCAAAAATCGTCGCGAAATTTTCTCTTGAAATTCCCTCCCTCCATCATTGGATAGCTAATATTATAGACATACTGCTTGTTTTCATTGACATCTCCTTCCTTCATGGGTTAGGGTAACAAAACCTGGAGAGAAATGCTCTCTCCAAACGTAGGGTCTACCTCTACAGTGGACATTTATATTTTTGAGCTCGAGTTATTAGCGACATTGAATCCTTTGCGTCCTAGTCTGGATTGATTTTTTTTTTACGCATTTTGCTCTATTAGCTGTTTGTTTTGCCTCTGCAAGGTATCTTGTATTCTAGCTTTCAAAGTATTCTTTGTCTCGCTCTCATGATTTCAAAATTCGCTTTTTTTTTATCTATCTCTGTCAATACCGACTTTCAGCTGACAGTTTTGATGTTCTATTTCCATGGGAAGTCCGAGAACTATGCTGTCGATCTCCAGTTTTACAAAATTATGTAACTTCCTCTTTTAATTTATAAAGGAAGTTTGATTTTTTCCCATGTAAGATTTTGGTGTAACACTGTCAGCCTATAACACATTAAGGAGTAAAATTAAATGTCAATTAGGCAATATACCAGAGGCCAATTCAAGAACCAACTGCAGAGTACTAGGAAAAGGGTATGGATTCAAGTCTTAATGCCACATAGTTTACACAACGCAAATTATTCTGGACCGTGTTCTAATCATTCGTATGGAGGGAATTTTATGTGAAAGACAAGAAGAGGGAGCCATTGCAAAGGGAAGAATCACCATTAAAAATGACAAGCCCCTATTTTAAAAGCTTCGTTCATTGGGAGTATGATCCAAGAGCATTAACAACTGGCTTATGGATGAGCTAGAAACATGATTGAGAGATGATGACATAGATGGAAAGGGGAAAAATAGGTATAGTTAAAGATATTTGTGATACAAAGAATGTGTGATGAACCATGTACAAGAAGGAGTTTCCTAGAGGATCAATGAATACAACAACTGATGACCCATATACTCTGATGGATGGTTATTCTTTTATATGAACTTCAACATATACTTATGTTTGCGATAGAAAAGTAAAAGTGGAGAAGAAGACCAAAGATCAACCAAATATGAAGAAAAAGGACAACAAGAGAGAAAAATCAGACCAATTTAGTAATCATTAAAAAATGGGATATTAAGAAATGATCCATATTTGTAAAGTGTTTTGAAAATATAATAATGTAGACTTATTATAGAAAAGTGTACATAGGAATTGGAGATTGGGAGATTTGAGTGATTATACGGATGATATTATTGAGAAAATCATGGATAGATTGTAAAGAGTTCATAGGAGATAGCTAGGGAAATTGTTGATAAAATATTGGAACAAATGTTTCATTTATGATGTATTAGCTTTGGTCACTTTATCTTATATAAAGGGACCATCTTTACACTAAATGTAACATAGAAATAATGATTTAATTAATAGAAAATTCCCTAAAGGGGAATGACAACATGCTCCTTGTGTCCCTTGCTTTAATTTTTGTTTATTTTATCGGTTTTCTACAAATGTTGTGGAATTATAAAAAAAAAGACAAAAAATAGTGAAGTCTGTGCTACTCCATAGACATCCACACTAAATGAGGAGCTTTGTTGTAGTTACAATTTTCCTTTCTTATTTTGTTAAAAAAACATAAATTCAAAAGAAAAACAAAAGAAAAAAGGATGGAAATTTTGTATAGGCTAAAAAGGAAAAGAAAATATATATATAATCCCTTTTGCACAGTTATTTTTATTATATGCAAAGGCCTAACATGACAATGAAAAATAAAAAGAGTGTGAACATTGTAAAACTATAGAGAAATAGGTCTAACCACTAAAAGTTTAAGGATTAATGGGGGTGAAACATCGAGTATATCGACCCATTATTTCAAGGGAAGTGGAGATAACATGATTTTGGACAACAACCCCTTGTCAGGTTTTAAAAGTAGGGCACTCTTCACAAAGTGGAAGCAATCCCACCGATTGATAGATCAATGGTTAGCATTAATTGCAACACCCCTCCCTTTTTTCCTGAAACCACCTTAACAGGGTGTCACAAACTATTAAGTGGATTATTAATACCATTTATCGAAAGCTAGAGAGATGCCACACAACATACCACATAGACAAGCATGTTAGGTGAGCGTTCACTTCATGTCACCACTCCACATGATCATGCTAGCTAATTACTCCATGTCACCTACATTCAATCCATTTCATTTCCCCATACTTGCTAATGTCCCTAACTTCTATTTCCCACTCTTTCCTCAAAGGTTAACATGAGTATTTGTAGACTCTGTTATGGTTGTATGATTTTGTCTGTTGGTGTCAATGGTCAATTCTCCCATCTCCCTGTAACCATCCACTCAACACTTTCTTCCTTGCCAGCTAATTCAAAGCCTACTCTCATATTTTAAATAAGTTCAGCCATGAAGAAACAAGCTCAAAAGCATGTACCCTCCCCTTCACCCAACAATACTTACTTGATTGACAGAAATGTTTGTATACATGATTTCACTATTCGTTTGACATCGTAGAGTGTAGGTTTTAACCCTATACAAAAATTACCTACATATGAATTCTACAAAACATAAAATGAACAATGTCGGTAGCATAAAACATAAAATAGCTACACACAACGATTTTCCCCTAGATCTCAAAATTGGGACTACCATAATGATTTTTCACCGTATTCCTTTCAATGTTACAATACATATATATACATGATGAAGCATTCAGAAACCCCAATCCATTACCCTTGGACTAAAGCATAACCATAATTTCCTTGACCGGATCTACAAGATACCATGTACAGAAAACCATCATGCCCAATTCCATGTGCAAAACTCATGAACAAAACCATAGGTAGGTCCACCCACCTAATATAGGGTCAAAAAAAAAAATCCTAGGGCATTGCCAAAAACCCTATAGAAGGGGGCTATCGGCCCCCTCAAACCCCTCGAAAAGGGGGGCTACTGCCCCCCCATTGTGCCCCACATTCTCCCACTTGTCATTTTCTTTTCCACACAAGGGATCACAGGAGAGCTTAGTGATTGGTCTAGCCCTACAAAACCCATTATTTCTCTACACCAAGAGAACTTCTCAGTGCTCACAAAGTTTGTCAACGTATCTGCAATATTCTTCACTCTGTCCACCTTTACCAGCAACACCTTTTTGTCTTCAACCACATCCCTAGGAAAGTGATACTGAACATAAATGTGCTTTGTCTTTGAATGATAAGCAGATTTATTTTCCAGGAAAATTGGACTTTGGTTGTCACAGCCTATCCTTATATCTCATTGTACTAACCCCATACTTGAATAGAATCTCTGCAACCAAACTACTACCTTGCTTATATGAGCCACTACAAACTGTCTCTTTCTCATCCAACTGACTACACCTCGAAATAAGTTAAACACATACCCACTTGTAGATATTCTCCAATCCATATCTCCATCCCAATATGCATCAACAAAGCCAGGGATGTCAAAAACTCTATCCAATCCTGGTCTTCCTTGGTGTCACAGTCCGTAATCAATAGTACCACACAAATAACTCAAAACCGCTTCAGTGTTGTCCAATGCTCCTTCCCTGGTTTTGAAATAAACTTGCTCAATACTCCCACTACATGTGAAATGTATGGTCTAGTGAAACCCATTGCATACATCAAGCTACCAGCTACACATGAATATGGAACATGGGACATGTCCTCTTCCAATTCTTCTATCTTGGGACATTGTTCACCTAATAACTTTACAACTACAGAAATAGGAACCTTTACTAGTTTACTATCCCGCAATTTAAACCTCTGCATTATTTTCTCGACATACTTCCTCTGGTTTAACCAGAGCTTCCTCTTGACTTTATCGCATTTAATTTCCATGCCCAAAATATAGTTTGCAGCACCAAGATCTTTCATGTAAAATTGGGAGGACATTTTGGTCTTCAAATCCTAGATAATTTATTTATTATTTCGAATCAACAACATATCATCCACATACAAGACCAAATAAATAATACAATCACCAATTAATTTAAAATACACATAGTGATCTGCATTGCTTCTGGTGAAGCCAAGTCCCTGTATAAATGTATCAATTTTATGATACCACTTCCTTGGTGATTGTTTTAACCTATATAAATAATTATTTAACTTGCATACAAGTTCTTTCTTACCACTCAATGCAAAGCCTTCAGGTTGCTTCATGTATATCGCTTCCTCTAGATCTGCATGAAGAAATGTTGCCTTCACATCCATGTGTTGTACCTTAAAATCAAAAGTAGCATCAACCGATAGAAGTCATGTAATAGAAGCTACCTTAGCAACAAGAGAAAAAATATCACCAAAATCAATTCCTGACACCTGAGAACAACCTTTTGCTACCAACTAAGCTTTGTATTTCTCCACCTTGCCTTTTGCATTCATCTTCTTCTTGAACACCCATTTTCTTCCAATGGGTTTCCTCTCATCTAGCAACTCTACCGGATCCCAAAGCTCATTTTTGTCCAAAGATGCCATTTCATCAACCATGGCCTCTTTCTAGAGTTTTTCATCCTCTGAATCTACTACCTCTATGATATTTTTGGGATCATCATAAGTATAGATAAAGAAAAAATTGAATAGAAAGCAGTTTAACTATACCTTTCTGGATGCCTTCTATCTCGAACTGATCTTCTCAAAGTTGCAGTTCATGGCTCTCATCTTTTAATTCTTGTTCTGTTTCAGAGTTTGATTCTTCGTCCTTTAGCTCAAACTCTATCTTCTCAGATTCCTTTGGTAGGAATTCATGTTTATTAACATCTTTCACCTCTATAAACACCAGATCTTGATTGTAGACAACATTCCATGTTTCTGGGTTCCAAAGCTTATAATCTTTTAAAAAATCCTTATATCCAATAAAGACGCACCTTTCAGATTTACTATCCAACTTAGTTTTTTCTCCTTTGGAACATGTACATATGCATCATAGCCAAATATCCCCAGAGGTGAAAGAGAGGGTTTATTACCAGTCCATGCCTCATGTGGAGACATCCTCCAACACACATGAAGCTGATCTATTACCCAAGTAACATGCAGTCTCCATTGCCTCTGCCCATAATTCATGTCCTAACCCGGCCCCACTGAGCATGCTTCATGCCTTTTCCATCAATGTCATGTTCATTGTTTCTCCAATTCTGTTTTTTTGAAGTGTTTATGGAGTAGTATTTTTTCATGCTATACCACATTTCTTATAGAACTCTTCAGATTCCTTCTTACAAAACTCTTCACCATGATTTGTCCTCAGCACCTTTATCTTATTCTTAGTTTGTTTTTCCACCAGACCCTTAAATTCTTTAAACCTATCAAAGACTTCAGATTTCTTCCCAAGGAAATATATCCATGTATTCCTTGAGAATTCATCTATAAATGATACATATTACACATACTTACCCAATCATGGAACCAACACAGGTCCAAACACATCGTTGTACATAAGCTCTAATATCCCTTTCTCCCTCTTAGGACTAGAGGGAAAACTCACCCGATTCTTCTTCCCACATACACAATGTTCATAGGAATCGAAACACAAAGAGAAATTATAAATACCTTCTACCGTATCATTACCATGAAGTATCGAAAGTCTATTCTCTCAAATATGTCCAAGTCTTTGATGCCATAGCATGGTATTTTCTCCAAATAACACTAGATTTTCTGCTCCACTTTCAGGAACAACAAAATTGTTGCACCCATCAATAATAATACTGCCCACAACCTTGTACATAGTTCCAATTTGAACTCCCCAAATCAATGGTAGTGGCCCCCGAACTTTCTTAAAGGTATCCTTCTAGAACACTATTTTTACACCTCAATCATCCATCTTTCTTACAAAAATCATATTTATGGCCAATGCAAGAATATGTAGAACACTTGGAAGTGTTCTAATCCTTCCACCTTGCCACTTGAGCTTGAATTTTCCACGAGCGACGATTATAGCCTTCCTCTCATCCCCTAAGAATACATCACCACCATCATATTTCTCATACACATAGAACCACTCCCTATGGGGAGTGAAGTGATAGAATGCACCTGAGTCAATCAACCATGCCTCATGATATACATGTATACTTGAATAAAAAGCCAAATACACATCCCCACCTTTATCTAAGGTGGTTTTTGTCTCTGTATAAGTAGCATCATTAGATCCCTTTCCTTTCTCAAGAGGTTTAGATCTACAATCCTTTTTGAAGTGTCATTCATTTCCACATTCCCTGCACACCTTAACAGGTTTTCCTAGATATTTAGATCTCCCACTTGAGAACTTTTTTTTTTTATTCTAGGACTATCTGCATACAAACAAGTCATATCCATTTTGGCCCTCCATATTTTTCCATCTCATATCCTTCGACACTAAGGATGAGACTATTTCATCAAACTTCAAGGAAGTTGTATTACTTCTTATTGCAACAACCAGACTATCCCACAAATCTGGTAGAGAACACAACGAACTGATGCACTTATCTTCATATAAAATTTTAATATCAACATATAACAACTGAAGTACCACATTATTAAAGGAATTCAGATTCTCTATCAACAAGTCTCCATCCTTCATCCCTAGGTTATACTTATTTTCTGTAGGAATATTTTCCTCACCAAAGACTTAGATTGATAAAAAGTCCCTAACTTGTCCCACAAAGCCTTCATCCTAGCTTCCCCTAAAACATTCAATAATACTAAATCTAAGATACACAACCATATTTTTCTTTTTTCTTTTCGATCCATATTCCCCCAGTCTTCGTTTGACATCGTTGGTTTAGTACCTGGATCTATCACGATCCACTGATATTTATCCATGAGCATGTCCTCCATCTTGAGTTTCCGCAACTCAAAACTTTGACCTTTAAATTTCTTGATCTCTATATTTCCACTCCTCGCCATCTTCTTTCACTACAAATATCGATCTCGCAAATCTCCCACTGAATAGGGTCTACCACAGGCACAAGCAACCCTCAACAGCAAAGGCGTCCCCTTCAACCCAAAACAACTCTGATACCAAGTGTAGGTTTTAACCTTGTGCATAAATGACCTTCATACAAATTCTAAAAAATTGAAAAGAAATAATGGTGAGAGCATAAAACATAAAACATATTTACAGAGAGATTTTCCCCTAGATCCCAAAACTGGGACTACCAAATTTATTTTTCATTGTATTCCTTTCAAAGTTGCAACAAATATATATACATGTCGAAGCATTCAGAAACCCCAATCTATTATTAATGGATTAGAACATAATTGTAGTTCGCTAGATTGGATCTACAAGATACCATGGGCATAAAACTATCATGCACAAAATGATGTGTGAAACCCATGCACAAAAGCATACATAGCTCCACCCACCTCATATAGGGTCCAAAAAAATCTCTCGGGGTGTTGCCTCTCCCACTTTACACTTGGCGTAATGAAGTGGGAGATGCCCCCCCCCGCCCCACTCCCCCCCGACTTCATGTGTGGGGTTAGTCGTGGAAGGAATATAATACACAACCAGCATAGGGATTGGACAAGAAGCCTTTCATATATTTTACCAGTCAAATGCCTTAATCTAGTTTGTCCAATCCGGTATGTATCATGTAATTGTTCCAATTTGTTATAATTTTCTAGAAGTTATTAGCTAGCTAGGGTTTACCATAGTTTCCATGAGAAATTTATTTGTGATTTATACAAGAGAAAACATCTTTAAAATTACCCCTAATTTCATTCAAAAAGCATTTAAATTCCTAGCAATTCAAAAATACAGGTGCTTCACAAATGATACCTTCACTCTCATCTTTGAAAACCTCCAAGAACTTGATATAGAGAAGCTTTTCATATTAATTTTATCGTTAGGAGCCCAAATACCAAAACGAACATCGAGTTACTCAGTAACCCTATTTTTTGAAACTACTCTATAGGTCTTATCTATGATTTCATTTCTCTTATAGGAAGATTATATATGGATTGTACAAAATCATACCTTAAGGTTTCTTATCCCGATGCTCCATCCTAGTATTGTTCTTGGTATTCCCACTTACCTAGCCCAAGTGATTAATTTTAAATTCCAAAACTTCTCAAACATCAAATATTTCAAGTACCCCTCATATCTGGTACATTTATTTTTGTATGTACATGCAGACAAGTTGAGTAATATTAGTTTACATATGATGGGTGTGGAAAATAAAACAAGGTCAGTGGTTGAATGGACTCATATCATAAGGAGAAAACTAGATAATTAGGCTTTACTCAATATTTTTTATCTTTCACGTTTGTGATATATGCTATTTTAAATAATCAACTAGCTCCAAGAATGTTTCCTGAACAATTTTATTTGATGACTATATAGAAAAAAGGTTGTATAGGGTAGAGGTGCAATCATATCACCTACCTATATTCTTTCCTATGAGGATATTTTCTATATACTTCATAAGACAAATTCTCAATGTGGATAAATTCCATTTTTTCCATAGGTGTAAGGGATGCACTTCAGGTTGGAGAATACTAGTGGATCATTCATTGTAAATACAAGATAAGCCCTTGCTTAAGTTGAAGAAATGATGATGGAATTTTTCTTTGAAAAAGGAGAAAAGTGGTAGTATGACCTCACCATGTTACTGATAAAATAGTGGAAGTTTGTTTTGTATCCTATCCCCATGAAAGCATACCTTTACTTGAAAGAATGGAAAATAAATAAATTTGGTTAGGTGACCAATCATCTCAAACACATAATGAAGTGAACGTTGACATGCTTGCAATCAAATAAAAAGCTCAGAAGAGAAAAATTCCAGAGAAAGAGGATGTTAAGATGGAAGATGTACAACAAGGGAAAAGAGATAAATTGAAGAAGAAGAGGAGGAAGAAGAAATATAGACCAAACTGACAAAAGTGACTTCAAAGCAGCCTAGATATTAAATTCAACTATTTCCCCCTCCTACTTCTATTAGTCTCACAACAGACCAAGCTAGAAACATCCCATCTCAAATATATACATTGCAAAAAAATGATCAATAGATTATTGAAGTGAGTGGTAAAGTGAAAAGTGAAATAAAAACTCAGGTGGTAGCACATCCAACCTCAGTTTATCAAAATAGGTTTCTCTCTGTTATTGATTTGGAGAGAAATCAATTGAGATTATCTCTCATTCACCCAATCACTCAAACTATACTTGTTGGGCTTGATTTCAAATGAATGAACCTATCAATTAATATAAGTGATGTTCCTTTACCTAAAAAAAATTAATTTTCATAGATAGGAAGGTGAAATGATCTATAGTGATTTAAGAATTCTCTGGTAATGTCTAAAACTAAAAATACTCTTGGGAGGGCCATAAAATAATTAAGGTAAGAGAAGGCTAATTCAAGGGCTAAGCATATACAGATTAAAGAATAAAAAAACCTAATTTTCAAACTAGGGTTTAATCTAGAAGAACATGTAGCATGAAAGATGATATTGAAGAAAACTAAAAAAGAGATGTGATCCTTAAAGAAGAAATTAAATATTATGAGTGTCAAACGTCCTCAGACATTAGAACTAGCACAAGATGAAAAGGAAAAAGAGAAACTACTAGAGGAATTGATTGATATAAATGGACAAAATGTATTTTATAGGAAAACGTATAGATTTTAGAGTAATCGATTAAAGATCATATTTGTATGATTGTTTTCGCAAGTGAATTGGATGATCCTTCAAAAAATATGGAAAGGGTAATGGAAGAACTTAGAATTTCATAGGTTGAATTGAAGAAATATCACAAAAGGTTGAATAAAATAAAGGAGTAGCTAAATATAAAAGGGAGGAAACTAAACATAAATAATGAAAATAATAATTAGTTGACCAATAAGAGTAAATTTTCACAAGATGAGATCAAGGATTCGAAGGTCAAATTAAAATGTAATATTTCTTTTAATGAAGCTAGGAAGATTGCTTGGGATGAGATCATCCATAAAGTTCGTTCTATTTAGGGGTATCAAATAATTGCATAGTAGAAATCAATGATAGAAGGACCTGAAAGGAGCATTGAAATATCTAAGAAAAATGTGCAGAATATAAGTGCTTAATGGTAAGAAGATGATAACATATCCAAAATGAGAAAATTTCAAGTGAACTTAGGGCACTATATATTATAGATAGGGCTTCATTGATTATGGAGATCAAGAAAATTATCATGAAGAACATACTTCATATTCAGGTTGCAAGAAAATTAAAATCATTCCAAAGATCAATCTCTTTATTAAACACAAAATTTGATCAAGAAAATTAAAATCATTCCAAAGATCAATCTCTTTATTAAACACAAAATTTGATCAAAGGATGAAAAGAATTAGTGGTTTTTAAAAACATAGAAGATAAAGCTCAAGAAAAACTAAAGTAATGAAAGGGAGGATCGCAGTCAATTATTTGCAGAGGGAATTTCAACTTATTTTGTTAAAGAAAACAATGTTTTTTGCAAAGCGTAATCATGAAAACCTCTCAAATTTGAATATTGCATTCCAGGAAATGATAAATGTGAGCTCCCAAACTAATTTCTTTAGAAGAAGTGTGAAAGGATGGCTTCACCCATTGGAGTTGAAGTTGTGGAACAATGCACCAATCCTCTAGGTCAATGTTTCAAGAGTCCTTTGAGTTATCATTAATGAGAAAAAAATATATTTGTAATATTTACAAGAATTTTAGTTCAAAAGTAGTTAACTAGTTATGGAAGCTTTGAAAATTACTTTGTAGTTGATTTTGATGTAATAAAAGAAAACATGAGAACCATCGGAAAAGGCTTTAGAGTTTTGAATTTTTGACCACTTATGTAATGACTATGCTTCCTTGGAGAAAATAAAATCACCATATGTTGGTTGATAAAAGGTGTCTTTTAAAACTCCTAATTACCTCACATTAATCATCAACCCGAGCAAGTCCTTTTATTCCAAGAGTGTACACAATGTGTGCATGCTATGAATCCAGAGAGTAATGTTTTTTAAAATGAAGGATAAACCTTTGATACAAGAGTAAATGGATGCATTTATAAAACTCAAATTGCAACTGTTAAAGGGAATGTTAAATCTAAGCATCAAGACTTAATCCTCTGCTAAAACTGTAATCAAATCTCAAACAAGTAATTCAATTGACAATAGCATTTAAAACTCAATCTCAATCTCAATTAAGTAATCCAAATGGAAATGATGTCAACCAAGATTTCAATAGCGATAACCAAACTCTTTCAGCTGATTAAATCAATAAGGTTCATTGTCTTAACGACTAATTAAGTTAATATACAATAAGCGTGAATAGAATCAAATGACAATGATACAAAACATGTAAATAAAATGTACTAACTTCAATATAGGAAACTGGTAAATAGAAAATAAGATAAACCCACAGAAAATGGGAAAAATATCAAACCACACAAACTTGTGTGAATTAGAAATATATAACACAAGCTATAGCAGTTCAATCCACCAGAGGTCGGGCCCTTAGCCACCAGCAAATACTGCTAACCTACTTCAAAGAATACGAATGAACAACAACGTAAATTATATATTAAGCATTGAACTCAAGTCTGATTACAATACGGTCATGTTCTTCAACATCAGGAGTCTGTAAATTAAAATTACAATTTGAAATAAACAGATATCGATCCCCTTTCCTCCTAAATTCTTTTTCTTTTATAGTCAGAAAGAGGTAAAACATAAATGCGATCCCTCAGGATAGGGAGATCCTGAGGGATTCGCAAATAAATTCTATCTCCTAACACCCTTCATATTTAGCATTGATCCTCCTGATTCATCCTCTGACCTGATTTGTTGGTTTATATTGTTCTATCTCTAGGGAATAACAACTGTTCCTTTCATCGTTTCTCTGCATAAAAAGGAGTAAAAGTTAGTTACGGTGGCTAAATCTTAAACGAGGGTAGTTCATTTGTTTCTTATCATAATCCATCAATATGTTAGCGTATCAAGATATGAAAGAGGTAAGAAAAGAGGAAAAAGGTGATGGAATTAGGTGTAAATACATACCCATTTCGTAACTCAACATACTCCCCTACTTACCCTGTTTCATGTCCTCATGAAAAGAAAATAGCTCTTAAGCAGTGCAGTTAAAGAGTAGGCTGGAGAGTAAGCATCAAAAATTGGTCTAAAACCATGATGTTGAACCAGGAGCACAAAGGCAAGCACTTCATTTCCTTAAGGTAATTCGTAGTTAGCCCGATACCCTTCAGGGGGATACCAAATAATGGGGCTCTGAAGTTGGCATTCTAACCAATAAGGTCCTCTCAAAATAAGAGTGTTGTAGGTGACCATATGGGCTATAGTAGCATTAAAATTTATGTAGTTAAATGGTTCCCTATCTTTAACACTATTAGTGGGGATCCTCCATCTGAGCTTAGATGAGGTCAGAGATCTTTCTTGGCTGGAGAGGAAATAGGATATTCCTTTCTGCACAATCTCCTTATGTATGGGCCGTAAAGTTTTAATCACCCCTTCTCGTGTCATCAGACTCTTATGGTTGGCAAACATTTGTAAGGGGTTCTTAGGTTCACTTCTCACCCAAAGATCCAATCCATGTTCCTGTCTTTGAAATGCATTATAAGCTTTAAGCCATTTGAGTTGGTTAACTGCAAATGAAATAAAAGCCTGGAATTGAACATCTCCTACAAAAGGGTTAGGGTTTTTTTCCACCTCATTCTCTAATATAAAATTGTGTAGATAAAACTCACAAAGAAGCCTTTGGACCTTTACACCATGTTTCTTGCAACAATTTATAAAATTTTTAATTGTTCCTAACTCAATTGGTTTACCAACTCTTATTGCTTTAATTTTCAATAACAGGTATCGTTCTAACAAAAACAAGGCATAATTGGTGGCGAGAGACCTGCATGCCAGGACATCCGAGTACAGTGAGCAGATGGTGTTTGTCTGACTTATGACTATGTCTAGCTTGAGCTTGATCTTCTCCATTTTTTCTTTCACCTTTCTGCATCTGTCAAAAGACTCACTCTTTGTTGTATTCATTTCCGAAGCTATTTCTGCAACTCTTAATATTTCTGGTGGGAAGCGGTTTCTTGTTCAAATCGTTCCAACATGAGCCGAGCTTGTGCCAATTCCTCCTGAAGATTTAATGCATGGGGGTCATGGTGCATCATAATGTCTTTGACTTGTATTTCCATCTGAGTGCCTATGCTATAAGAGGGGATATCTTCTGTCTGTACTTCTTTATTGTAGGAGGTCCAAACCTCCATCTGAGTAGCTACATCTACTAAATCTGCATGCGGTCCTTCTTGAGTAACAATTGCTTGAGTAGGGATGAACTTAGTTTGAGTTCCTGCAGCCCTACCTTCATATAATTTCGTTTACACGACCACATTTACTATCTCATGGGTATTGTTCGGAACCTTTCCCATTGTGATTTCTTTTATTTTTCTTCAGAGCCTCTTGGCTATCTTATGAAGCTTCTGGTGTTCTTTTCATAGCTTCTTCAATTTCATTCTCGTTTTGTACCCTTTTTGATGGGTAACTGGTCTACTAATAGTCTCATTAATAGCTTTTGTCTCTAAAGAGCCTGGTTGTTCACACTGGCTTTGTTCCAATAAGACCATGTCTCCATATTGATTATCAGACTCCTAAATAACCTCTGTCTCTACTACCTCTTCTTGGCCTATGTTTTCTGTGTCTAGACCTTCATGACTATTTTCCATTGGGAGTGTGTCACCAGATTGCATCTCTAATTCCTGAATAGCCTCTGTATCTATTTTTGCTTTGCAGTTTGTATCTTTTGAGGAAGACAATTCTGGTATAGCCAGAATTCGCTAGGGATTGGATTTCTCCTAAGTTAATATTAAGTGGTTCTTGAGGCTGCATGTAGACATTCATGTTGGTCAGGACTTGGGCCATCCCTGTATTGAAATCATGTAACATATCGTCTTGAGAACCCATATTTGGTGTTGGAGGAGGTCCCATTTCATTTCCTCATTCATCGTTAGAATGCCCTTCTCCTTCCTCAGGATTTGGTTCAGGGTTATCTTGTCCTTCTGACTCTGGTTGCAAGTCTTGTACATTTACCTGGCTAGATAATTCTGCGGGTTGACTAGTGTTGCCTTGAGGATTTTCAGACGTTCCCTATTTTGACATCAACCTTGTAGATCATCTGCGTTTGTCAGGTATGCTTCCTGAAAGGGGAATCCTTTTTCTTTTTGGAATAGGGTTAGGTGCTAGTAGGTTTCCACCTCTTTCAAGTGCCAATATGAGATCATCCTAGGTTGATTATTGTTGGGTAAGGTTGTGACTAACTATTAACCTGATCAGACAATGGTGGCTAACTACTATTTCTGGATTTTGAGGCTGTCTTAGTCTCTTGGAAGTGTCATGCAATAATGAATTCAACAGTGCAGGAAAATTAATAGAGCATTTTTGTTTTAAAACTGCTAAAATTTTGAGTTGTCTCGGCCTTACCACGTCTCTATGCCCATTGCAGGTAATATAGTTCTGGACAATTTGCGCCAATTCTCCCCATGGTTTTCTGAGAGAAGATGGTCAAATGCCTTTACCCTTCTTGATTATCTTTTGTCCTTCATCCTTAAAAATCTCCATAGTGCCATGCAACCTTAATCACTTGTCAGCCCATACTGGTCCTTCTGCCGGCAACCCAGACACTTATGCTATCACAACATCTGTTACAATGATTTGTCTACCTTTTATGAAGGACTGCCCATTATGTAGATACTATAAAAATTCGATGGTGATTTCCTTATTGGGAGGTTGAAATCTTGTAAAATATGTTTTCCATCCTGCGTGAGCTAGAATTTCCCTAGATTCATCGGAGACAACCAATGTTAAAGGTTCTCGGTGCACTATTCTTGCTCCCATGATGCTTGACTTCTGTAAACGATTAGTGCGGTGGAGAAAGCACATCAACGAGCAGAGCCGAGAGATGGAACAACAAATGGTTGTAGTAGCTCTATCAGGTGATATTTTATAAACATAAATATTGTTATTAAGGACTGTTAGAATTCCACAGGCTCTGTGATTATGGGATGTTGTATTATTCTACAAAACAAAATGAAAAGATGACAATGCATGCATGAGTATATTGGAGATCCTCGCCCCCTCTCAAAATGATAGGTCACCTACGACCGAATGGATGAAAAGATGACGCTCTGGTGGTGAAGTACAGGGATGATGGATTGGGTAATGAAAGCGGTAGGGTACATACATTAATGAAAGGCTCATGAAAGGATATTGGAGTAATGAAAACAAGGTGTGTAATGAGAATTATTAATAAGTGATAAGATGTCTTGAGGTGATGCGATAAAGGAAAAGGATAGCATATGGAGGAGATGATACTTTACCGCCATTATTCCACTTGAAAATGTTGTGATTGATTTTAAAATATTAACTCATGCATAAAGATTCAAGGTAAGTTAGGGAAATAATCTCTTCGTAGAAAAAAATAGAAACATAAGAAGAGGACATTGTAATAATTATTGATGTAGAAAATAAAACTTAGATACCATACGCAGAGCTTCTATTGCCTGTAGGCATCCGTAGAATCGACAGAGTTGCTTTCTAACCCTTGGGAACCATGGTCCTCTATGTATAATTGGGGAAGTGCATTATGATGTCCACAGTAGAGACCAATGTGCTGGCATGGTAACCAGATGAAAACATTGACATTCACTGGGAAGTAGCGAAAGTGGTCAGGCTGGCTCATGATGAGACCCCTTATCCTCCATTTGTGGAAAAAATACATAAAATTGTTAGTGAATATAATATAATATATATATATATTATTATATATATATATATATATAAATATATATATATATATATATCTATCAAACACTCCCTGTTTTATATATAGAGGGTGGCTCAGTACTCCTTAAGAGTAGGGATGGCAAAAGAAGTTTGAACATATCAATAGAAAAAAATATACCCATAATCTTATTGATAATAAGCAGAGAGAATTATACAAGACAAGGGAAAACCAGCATGGTAAAGATAATCAATCAATTTCATTTATAGCGGAAATGAGGACAGTGAAGTGATATAGATAATTGTGTCCTTTCTTTTTGAATCATCACAAAGCAATCTTGATAACGATAATAATATTCAAGATATTTCCTTGCTTCAGTAGACTCCATACTTGTTGTCCTTAGATATGTATTGTAATTTTATGTGCTAAAGAGGATCATAAAGAGTGAACTGGGATAGGCTAGGAATGATCATGCAAGGCGGAGAAAGTGTGTTGTAAAAAATACTCACAAGGTGTTGTTCCTTGAAGGGAACAACAAAAGAAAACACACGCAAAAATTGTTGTTCCCTATAGGTAATAGCAGTTGTTCCTTGTAGGGAACAATAAAGAAAAATACATGCAAAAAGTGTTGCTCCCTGTAGGGAATAACAAAGAAAAATATACACAAAAAGTGTTGTTCCCTATAGGGAACAACAAAGAAAAATTAACACAAAAAGTGTTGTTCCTTATAGGGAACAACAGTTGTTCCCTATAGGGAACAACAAAGAAAAATGCACACAAAGGTGTTGTTCCTTATAGGCAACAACAGTTGTTCGCTATAGGGAACAACAAAGAAAAATGCACAAGAAAAGTGTTGTTCCCTATAGGGAAGAACAAAAAAAATGCACACGAAAAGTGTTGTTCCCTATAGGGAACAACAAAGAAAAATGCACATGAAAAGTGTTGTTCTCTTTAGGGAATAGCAATTGTTCTCTGTAGGGAATAACAAAGAAAAAAGGAAAAAAAAAACTGACAAAAAAACATCTCTATTGTTCTAAGAAAATACAATCAAATAGAAAGGAAACAAAAAAAAATTGTATGTACATGTTTCAAAAGGAAATTCTTTATTGGACTAGTGTTGTCGAAGAGTTGCCCGCTTCAGTGAGAATTTGTATCGTAAAGTCTTCGCATATCTGTTAGCAAAAGGATTCCCTTGTAAGCGGTTGGTAGAGGCGTACCCGATGCCCGTTTTCTTTAAAAGAGTAGCCAGACCCATCAATGGTGGCTAATGTAAGGGTGCCATTATCGTGAACCTCTTTTATCTCATAGGGACCTAACCATCTAGTCTGGAGTTTTCTTAGGAAATCCTAGAACCTAGAATCATACAGAAGTGCCCAGTCACCTTCATGGAATATCTTTTTCTTGATGAGGGCATCATGCCATTTTTCTCTTTGTTGTTGAATAAGTGCAGTATGCTAAAGAGCTGATAGATGGATTTCATCCAATTCATTTATTTGTTGTAATATGTTAATCTGTGCTTCATTCAAATCTAGCCTTACTTCTTCAGCTATCCTCAATGTCTGAATTTCAAATTCTATGGGGAAGATAGGTTCCTTTCCAAACACTAGCTGATATAGGGAGTATCCTATGGTATTCCTCCAAGTCATGCGATATGCCCATAGGGCTTCTGGAAATTGGGTAGCCCAGTTGCGTCTGTGCGAGGCGACTGTTTTTGATAGAATGGCCTCGATTACTTTGTTGGTACTTTCTACCTAGCCATTTGCCTGCGAGTGGTATGGATATGTGATTCTATGCAAAATGTGACGATTCTTTAGTGTAGTAGCAATCTTATCGCCTACAAATTGTGGCCCTCCATCCATAATTATTTCTCTAGGCAAGCCATGCCACATAAAAATTTAGAAAAGAAAGTGAATTACTGTGTCCTCTGTTTCCCTTGGTAATGCTTCTGCCTCCACCCATTTAGTCACATATTCCATTGCAACCAGTATATATGACTTTTGATTAGATGATGGATTTATTGCGCTAATGAAATCTAATGCCCAACATTCAAAAGGTTCGATGAATAACTGTGGATGTAGGGGAATCTCATCAAACTAGCTAGGGTGACTCATTCTTTGGCAGCTGTTGAATGCGTGGACAAATTTCTTGGCATCCTTAAAAATGGTGGGCCAATAATAGCCCATCTGTAAGACATTATGTCCAGTCATGCAGTCTACAAGGTGTCCACCGCAAGGTCCATCATGGTAGGCATTCAGGATATCGTATATTTCGTCTTCCTTGATACACCTGCGGATCTGCATGTCGGCTCCTGTGTGAAAGAGGTATCCTCTGATCTAGGAGAACCGAGTGTTGCGTTGCACTATTAATTTTATTTCTCTGGGTGTCAGGTGTTTGGGTAGTTTTCTCACTGCTAGGTAATTCATGACATTTGTGTACCACAGTGTTTTCACAGTCACAACAGACAGGTATTCATCAGGGAACTGGTCTTCTACCACCACTGCGTCGTCTGTTCTTGGCACACGTGAGAGGAAGTCTGCCACCAGATTTTCCTTTCCTTGTTGATCCTTGATCGTTATGTCAAATTCCTGCAAAAGAATTAAACATCATGTCACTCTTCCATTCATAATAGATTTATTAGGTAAATATTTGATAACAGAGTGATCAGTATATAGGACCACAGTGTATCCTGTTCTATAGTCTCTGAATTTGTTAATAGCATAGATTACAGCTAGAAACTCTTTCTCGGTCACTATGTAATTCAACTCAACAGGATTTAAATTTTTGCTGATGTAGTATACCGCATAAGGTTTCTTGTCTTCTTCTTGGCCAAGAACTACTCCAATGGCCGTATCTGATGCATTAGATAAAATCTAGAATTGTAAATCCTAGTTCGGGCCTCGTAGTACTAGGGTTATTGATACTAGCCATTTTAATTCTGTAAAGGAAATGCCACATTTGTCAGTCCATATAAAATCGATATTTCCTGTTAAAGCATGTAATGGCGTAGCAATTTGGGAGAATTTGTTTAATAAATCTCCAATAATATCTAGAAAACCCCAAAAAACTACGTACCTCAGTTTGAGTGCAACAGGTAGGAAGTAAGAGGATTACCTGAATTTTTTCTCGATCTACTTGATTTCCAACTGCTGAGATGTAATGACCCAGGAGCAGGCCTTCAGTCATCATCAAGTGGTATTTCTTGTGGCCTAGGTAGAGCCTAGTAGCAAAGTATATTTCTAGGACTTTCTCCAGTTTTTGTAATGCCTGCTCGAAGTCATCTCCATAGGGTGTAAAATCGTCCATGTACACCTCTAATCCCTTGTTTATCAGGTCTGCAAAATACTGAGTATGGCTCTCTGGAATGTAGCAGGTGCATTGCACAATCTGAAAGGTAATACCCTATAAGAAAACGTCCCCCAGGGGCAGGTGAAGGTAGTCTTATCTTGGTCTTTAGGGGAAATTTGGATTTGGTTGTAGCCACTAAAGCCGTCTAGGAAAGAGAAGATTTTTTTACCTGCCAATGTGCCTAGAACCTGGTTGATAAACGGAATGGGAAAATGATATTTTTATGTTGCTTTGCTAAGCTCTCTGTAATTGGCACATATACGCTATTTCCCATTCTTTTAAGGAACCACAACTAATGGAGAAACCCATTTACTATTAGATATAGGATAGATGAAATTTACATCTAATAATTTTTGTAGTTCGACTTTAACAACATCTTTCAGGTGAGGGTTTAATCTTTGCTAAGGTTGTCGAATGGGTCTCACATCTTTTGTAGTGTAGATGTGGTGCATACATAATTGGGGGTCAATCCCTTTCATATCTGGGTAATCTCAAGCGAAATCCCCTTTATATTTCCTAAGGATTTGAATAAGTCTCTGCTGCTGGTCATCACTCAAGTTTTTGTTAATGTTAAGGACTTTCCCTAGCTTAATTTCAATAGGTTTGTTGTTATAAACAGTTGTTGTTGGTATTGTTTGGTAATTGATATCTTTTAAAGGATCTTCTTCAATTTCATTGTCAAGGGATTCTTCAATCATGTGACATTTTAGATTAGATACGGCAACTGGGTGGTAATGTAAGTGTTAATAATATCATCTTCTATTTAGTTCTTAAATTCAAGAGCATATGCTACAGTTAGTGGTGATCAAATATTTTCGGTTAAATATGTTATAGGTTGCCTCCTAGTTTTTAGTATGGCTAGGCTTGGCTGAGCTGGAAGGTATAAAGCTAGGTTCTTCACATTATGTCCCCTGGCTATAGTCATACTGTCTATTCGACAGATTATATAAGAATCTGCGGTTGTTAGCCAAGGTCTTCCTAATATTAGAGGATGTCCATCTAGCTGGTTTCTAGGATTAATAATCAAGAAATCTACTGGGTACTCCCAAGAATCTACAAACACCATTACATCCTGTAATGTCCCATTTGGATTAATAACTGAACGGTCAGCAAGTTCCAACAAGGTCGTAGTTGGATCTAAGGCTATGATGCCAAGTATCTGGCAGGTTGTTGTTGTGAGAATATTAATGGCTACCCCTAGATCGACTAATGCATTGGGAAAGGAATATCGATTTATTTGTACTGTGACAATAGAGTTTCCTGGGTCTTCATATTTCAACGGTATCTCTCTACCTAATAATAAATCAGACAAAGTTCCGACTACATGGACAGTTGGTGTTATCTTTATTTTCCTCGTAAGCTTTTTGGTACACAATTCCTTAATGGTTTTTGCATAGATTGGAATGTCCTGAATAGCATGGAGGAGGGATATTTTTACACAAATATTTTTTAATTCTCCCAAAAGATCGAAGTTGTGATATTCGATTGGGTGAGGTATAATCAATCTTTCTGGGAATGGCGGATAATAGGTAATGATTTGTTCATAGCTTTTCTACCTGACTTTATTCTCCCTTTGATGTGTTTTTTTCTACAGGTAGTGGTTCTTCCAATTGTATATTTTTATCATCCTTTGGTTCAATTATTCATCCATACCTCAATTTGAGTTCACTACATTCTCTCAACTCAGTTTCCGGATCCATACCTTCAATAATTTGTACTGACTGTACTGGTCTGTTGTTAGGATTTGGGTTGGGCTAGGCTGGGAGTTGTGTTCATAGATTGGGTTGAGGATTCTGCTGCAACGTGTAAGGTGTTGGTAACGTAGGGTGAGGCAGGTGGATTGTCCCTACTGGCTGGTTCATAGGTCTTTGCCAGCTTGATTGCTAGTTCTGGTTTTGGGAAGTGGAGGGGGACCATTGAGATGGATATGGATTGTTCTACCAGAATGATGGAAAGTAAGAGGAATTTGGCCAACTATTGTTCAGATTTAACTAATTGGACCAAGGTGGCATAGAAAATACTTGTGGTGGCCATTTAGTAAAAGGTGGTTATTTCTACCATGTGGCTCCTATGTATTGCTGAGAATTATATTGCGAAGGCTGACTGGTTCCGCTTCTTCCTCTGCCTCTTTGAAGACTTCTTTTAATCCTGGGAGTGATGCGCAATTTTCTGTGGCATGTTCTTTAGTGCATATGGCACAGGTCTATACCATATCTAGTGGGCATTCTTTATGACTATGTTTCTTCCTGCATCGAGGGTAAAAAATAACCAGGTTCTGTTCTACTTCGACCTACTTTTGCTTGGCTTGCATGATGTCTAATTGTGTTGTCAAGGTTCTCAGGATATCCATTTTGAAATCTTCCAGCAGGTTGCTGATTTCAGTACGAGTGATGCTTTCGCCAGAGATTTTGTTGTCCCTAGTGTTCATATCACATTCAGCTGGTTTCAGTCTTGTACTGCCCCTCGAGCACTTGATACACAAATCAATAATGTTAGAATAGTCTTCTTGATAGATGTCACCTTTACCCATGATATTTAATGTCTCTATCCACTGGTCTTTCATCCCATTAATCATCATGGTTTTTGGCAAATTATTAGGCAAATTTGCATAGGGAGACCTTTCGAGGTTATATTGGAAATGCTCCACATACTCTTCCAAAGTTTCATTAGGCCTCGCTACCATTTGGAATATCTCATATTTTAGTTCTCTATATCAGCAATAATCTTGATATTTTTTAAGGAAGGTAGTTTTCATTTGGTCCCAATCATTGATGGTGCCCACACTTAGTCCCATAAACCAACGTAGGGCTACTCCCTTTAAAGTGGAGGAAAACATCTTCAATTTCTGGGGGTCAGTCGTGTAATCATAACCCTAACATAGGATGTCGAATTCAAATAGGAACACATCTAGATCTTCTGAAGTGAATCCATGAAAGGTGGGAATATTTTGTAGAGGGATATATTTCATGGGGGCATTGACAACTTTGTTAATGATAGGATACTATAATGTATAGTTCTAAGGTGTTTGTGGATTATTGGCCATTTGATCAAAGATATGCCAGTACCCTTCTAGGATCTCTAGGTAAAGAGTTATCCCTAGGATGTCTAGAAGATTTAGGAATGATCGTAACAGCACTCCCTTGATCTGGGACACTGAGTGTCCTCTGCTCAATTACTACCTTAGGAGATCTTGGTTCCTCAAATTCCCATGTTTCTCCTTCTCCTTCACGGATGTTGTAGAATTCCCTTCTTGTGAGGGAATTGGTCGCGAATTTTCAATATCTTGAAAACTCTGTTCAATCCCTTTAGTTTTACTGTGGACCTCATCATAGGCTATATATGGTGAGCCTGTGGCCCTAAGGGAGATAGTAGGTTGTCTAGAAGCAACTGTTTAGGGACCTATTGATGGCTGAGATTCAACTTTTCTTAGGATGTCATCGATAAAAGTTGACCGTCCAAGGGTCACCAGTCCCTTATATTTTTCAGATTTGGGGTGTGGGATTGTATTGTTTTCTGGTCTTTTCTTCTTAGTCATTCATGCAAAAACTCAAATGTTTATTTCTACCTTAAATTCCTAGCAATTCTGCTGGAAAGCAGGTGGGGGAGCAGGCATTTTAATTGCTCCGTACACAGGTTCTTACCTTCCATTTTTAATACCCAGTTCTCTCTCAACAGAAAAACACCAAACACCTAGTTCACTTTGCTATAATTGTGCTAAAAGGTGGGTGGAGGAGAAAGCACTTTACTTTCTCATTACGTAGGTTATTACCTTCCGTTTTCAATACCCAATTATTTCCCAACAACAATTATCATATATACATCACTCTTTGTAACATGGCGACACTCTCCTCAGCAACGGTGCCAAAATGTTGGTTGATAAAAGGTGTCTTTTAAAACTCCTAATTACCTCACATTAATCATCAACCTGAGAAAGTCCTTTTATTCCAAGAGTGTACACAATATGTTCATGCTATGAATCCGGAGAGTAATTTTTTTCAAAATGAAGTATAAACCTTTGATACAAGAGTAAACGGATGCATTTATAAAACTCAAATTGCAACTATTAAAGGAAATGTTACAACTAAGCATCAAGACTTAATCCTCTGCTGAAATCGTAATCAAATCTCAAACAAGTAATTCAATTGACAATAGCATTTAAAACTCAAACTCAATCTCAATTAAGCAATCCAAATGGAAATTATGTCAAACGAGAGTTCAATAGTGATAACCAAACTCTTTCATTTGATTAAATCAATAGGGTTCACTGTCTTAACAACTAATTAAGTTAATCTACAATAAGCGTAAATAGAATCAAATCACAATTCTACAAAACATGTAAAGAAAATGTACTAACTTCAATATAGGTAATAGGTAAATAGCAAATAAGATAAACTCACAGAAAATGGGAAAAATATCATACCACACAAACTTGTGTGAATCAAAAATATATAACATAAGGGATAGTAGTTCAATCCACTAGAGGTCGGGCCCTTAGCCACCTGCGAATACTATTGAGCTACTTCAGAGAATACGAATGAACAACAACATAAATTATATATTAACCATTGAACTCAAGACACATTACAATACAGTCCTGTTCTCCAATAGCACGAGTCTATAAATTAAAATTACAATTTAAAATAAATAGAGATCAATCCCCTTTCCTCCTACAGTCTTTTGCTTTTATAGTTAGAAAGAGGTAAAAGATAAATGTGATCCCTCAAGATCAGGAGATCCTGAGGGATTTGAAACTAAATTCTATCTTCTGACACCGTTCATATTTAGCGTTGATCCTCCTGTTCCATCCTCCAACCTGACCACAACCGATGTGCCCCATTCTTCCTTTGTTGGTTTATGTTGTTCTGTCTCTAGGGAATAGCAACTGTTCCTTCCATCGTTTCTCTGCATAAAAAGGAGTAAAAGTTAGTTACAGTGGCTAAATCTTAATCGAGGGTAGTTCATTTGTTTCTTATCATAATCCATCAATATGTTAGCGTATCAAGATATGAAAGAGATAAGAAAATAGGAAAAAGGTGATGGAATTAGGAGTAAATACATACCCATTTCATAACTAAACACCATATTAACTCTAGCACATTGGCATGTTGTAGTATTTTGTATTCTTCTTATGTGATTTTAATTTTATTTCTTCCTATGAAACATGTGCATGATGGTATAATGTTTATTTGAATGAGTTACAAATTTATTTATATATCCTTAATAGTTACAGATAATACCTATGAGATTTTTTCAAAGAAATATTAATAGGTTATCCATTGATTGTGCATCTACATTCTCTCTCTAAATCGTCCATATTTTCATTCTTAATGTTTTAATTTTGATTCTTTAAATCCCAAGTTGTAAACCCTAAACTTCTAACCAGTTATTGTTTCCAAGGGAATGTTCAAAAGTTTGCAATTACTAATACAAGGCTAATATGGTTATGAAATTCATTCTAGAAAATTAAGTTCTTATTACACAAGGAAATATATAATACTTGCACAAATTTAAATAATATTTAATAACCTTTTAAAGTTTTATTCATATTTATACATGTCGTGGGCACTTGTTCTTCTTTCCACTGATAACTATCTCTAGGAGACAACATTAATTGGAATCGTTGTTGAGGAATAGATTTGAAAGTCTTTCCCTCAATCATTCTGAGCAAAGAGGATTTACGCTGAAATATATCACCCAAAGGGGAGTATTAAGTTGTAAATTTGGTTCCAAGAAAGCCTCACACCCATTCAAACCCACACTAGTAGAAACATTCAGAACTTTCAAGCCATAAAAAATTATTTTCAAAAAGGGTTTGGAGGGAAAAGCATTGATCAGTAAGTCCAAGTTCTCTAGTTTTCACTCCTGAACAAGGCACTTGCACTTTTGAATACAATAAAACTGGTGAGCAAATAAATTACGAAGTTCCTTAACATTTTCGTAGGTTTTTTTAATTCCTTGAATCAACAAGTAAACATAAAATTTAATCCACAACTCAAGAGACCTTATAATCCTCCCTAAATCTTACAAAGAGAGAATAAAGAGCAAGAAGATCAGGTTCAAGCTCCTTTAATGATTGAAGATGAACTATAGGAGAATTTAGAATAGATTTTAAAGTATCAAGAGAATCAATATTCAACAATATCTAAAGAATATGAAAAGGATTTTCAATTTTAGTCTCCTATAAATGAAGAAGAAATCGATTCTTATTGCAAAAAATTTGTTGACTTAATGCAAGATGAACTACATAAAATATATGATTTAAGGTGAAGGAAAAGATTAAGAATACAATATGAACCTTACAACCAAGATCAACAATCCTCAATGTATAATTATGATAACAAAAAAAAGCCAATGCATGTTATATTTCAATACGCATAGGGGAAACTTCACAGTCAAAGAAGCCAACATAGGAGAATAAGGAACCAGATCAACAATTGAATGTAGCGAAAGGGAGTCATATACTCAATATTGAGAAAGATGGAGAAAGTGAGAATACGTGTGTCATTAGTAGAGCTTGGAAGACAACATTCTTATCAAAAGAAAATAACTAAATTCTTGAATTCATCACATGTAACTCTATATCCAGATAATATAAATTTACAAGAAGATAAGCCTATGGCTATGTTCGGGACTCTTGTGGAAGAATAAGATTCTACTACTCTTTTTTTCTACATAACTCTTTTTATGCATGACTTAATGTTGCACAACCATATGCTTGATTCTGGTGCTTCAGATAATTTTATACCTTTCTTTGTCATGGAGAAACTGGGCATATAAATTACAATACCATACATATATTTGTACTCATTTGATTAAAATAGAGTAAAGTATACTGATATGATTAAGGATGTGTTTGTTTCCTTATCACAAATTCCTACATGAAGTATTGTAATGGATATGGCGGTTGCTGACATTATTGCCATATTTGGTATGTTGTTATCCATACCTTGGCAGATGAGGCTTGGAGTTTCAATAAAATTTGACCTGATATATGCAAAGATTCTTGTGCTTGGAGGAGAATAAAGGAGAATATACAAAGAATCCAAATTTGTTAAAACAATCACAAAGGGGGGGAAATTCAAGTAACTCCCCTGTATATAGTATAGATAAATATTTTGGTTTTTTTTTTTGTTAGAAGTATATGATAAAGTAGTTGAAGAAATGGAAATTCAAAATCCAACAACAATCCAAAGAATGGAAGAGATTCAAAACCCTATCTGAAATATGTATTTTAATGGAGCTTATTCAACGAAAGGGAATGGAGCAAAATTAGTATTGATGTCTCCTTAGGGTCAGATGATTCCACTCTCATATAAGTTAGAATTTGATAATACAACTAATGTGACAGAATATGAAGCTCTGATTTTGGGTATATAAGATGCTATAAACCTAAAAATTGATAATTTTTTAGCCTTTGGAGTTTCAAAACTAGTGGTTAAGCCAATAAAGGGTATTTTCCAAACCAAACATCCAAGATTGAGCTCTTATAGAAATAAATTTTGGGACTTTATGGAGAAATTATTTTTAGATTTCAATATAAGTTTCCTTCTTAGGGAGCCAAAGAGGCTCATTAATTCATTGGTTGTTTCCGTTAACACCTTTAAATCTCCTCAAAACCCTCGTTTGATATATGGGTTGAGATCAGGTATCACACTTCCATACCTAATAATTTCAAGTATTACTAGGTCTTTAAGGATGATAAACATATCAACTGTTTTATGGAAGTGATTGGAGAAATTTTTGCTTCATAGATTGATTAGGATAGTGAAAATGAGAATGAACAAGAGGAAGAAATGGATGATAATGCAGTATGGAAGGATACTATTGCTAATCACAAGATATTATAGATGAAGAATAATGGAATTCCTTAAGGTCGTATTCTATTGGAGAGGCTTTTTGACATAAATGATATTCCGATGAAAATGACAGAATAGAATAATAAAAAATGTAGAAGACTACAATATTGGAATAGACCAAGAGCTAAAGTTAATCAAATTAGTGAAAGAAATACTTAAGACTTTTAAAAGAGGTATGTTGATTTATTCAGGAAATATTTTGATGTCTTAACATGGAATTATGGGGACTTAAAATCCTATAATATTGAAATCATTTAGCATAAGATTCCTTTGAAGGCTGGGGTTTAACCATATAAATAGAAGTTGAGGAAAGTAAATATTTTTCTGTTACCTTTAAGAAGGAAATTTTGAAGGATGGAATTTTATCTTAAAGTTTAAAAACCTTGGCGAATCTTACTAGTCCCTAATATGCAAATTGTAAAATGTTTGGCAATATTTTTGTAAAAATTGTAAAATGTAAATTTTAAAATGTTTACTACTAAAGTGAGATACTCCTTCTCTCCAATCAGAAAAATATTTTGAACAAGCTCTCATTTTAATCAACCTAGATTATAGTAAAACTTTTCTAATATTTCCATTTGCATCTAAAACAACTTTCGCAACTATCTTACTATAAAAAACTAATGAAGGAAGATAACATCTTGTAGATTTCTTTAGCAAATTATTAAGATATGCATAATTGAAGTATGCCAAATTGGACAAGCAATCCTATGAATTAATGAAAGCCTTGAAGGCCTTAAAAACTTATGTATTGCAGTCTCAAGTAATAGCATATGTTCCAACTCATACATCCAAGGAAATCCTAACTCAAGGAGATAACGAAGAGAAGCGAGGTAGTGTTGGGTTTGTGTTATATTATTTCCATGACTAGTTGCATGTGAAATACCCCCCATTTTCATTGTGTTGGTCATAGAAGGCGGGTCACAAGGGGGTGGAAGCCCCCCTAATGTGGGGTTTATAAGGGGGTGGTAGCCTGTCTACATGGGGTATGGGGCAGTGCCATAGGAAAGTGTGTTTTCCTATATATATGTGGACCCAAGGATGGGGGGAAGACCCAAAGATGGTGGGTGAACCTACCCATGGTTTTGTGCATGGGTTTTGCACATTGTTTTGGGCACGATGGTTTTTTTCCCATGGTATTTTGTAGATTCTGTCAATGGAACTATGGTTATACTCTAATCTAGGGTTAATGGATTGGGGTTCATGAATGCTTCAGCATGTATGTATATGTATCATAACATTGATAGGAAAATAATGAAAAATCAATCTAGTGGTCCCAATTTTGGGATATAGGGGAAATCTATTTGTATATTTGTTTTATGTTCCCACCATTATATGTTTTATATTTTTTAAGAATTCATTTTTAGGTAATTTTTGTACAGGGTTGAAACCTACATTTGGTATCAAAGTTATTTTGGCTTCAAGGGGATGCATTTGTTGTTGGGGGGGTTTTTCTTGGGCCTATGGTAGACCCTGTTCAGTGGTAGATCTGCGGGATTGATTCTTCTGTTGAAAGGAGATGGTGAGTAGTGGAAATATAGAGATTGATAAATTTAATGTTCAAAGTTTTGATTTGGGGAAGCTGAAGATGGAGGATATGCTAGTGGATAAAGATCTGTGGACCATAGTAGATTTGGGTACTAAACCAATAACAATGTCAGTAGAAGACTGGGAAAAGTTGAATCAAAAAGCAAAGAACACAATACGGTTGTGTATCCTGGATTTAATATTGTTGAACGTATCAGGTGAAGCTACGAAAAAGTATTTGTGGGTCAAGATAGGGACTTTATACCAATCTAAGTCTTTGATGAACAAATTGTTCCTACGGAAAACATTGTATAGCCTAAGGATAACGGATGGAGACTTGGTGACAGAGCATCTAAATGAATTTAATACTATGGTAAGCCAGTTGTTATCTCTTGATATAAAAAAGTTAGTTGAAGATAAGTGCATCAATTTTTTGTGTTCTCTACCAGATTTGTGGGATACTCTGGTTGTTGCAATACGTAGCAATACAACTACCTTGAAGGTTGATGAAATAGTCTCATCCTTGCTGTCGGAGGAGATGAGATGGAAAAATATGGAGAGCCATAATGGAGATGCCTTGTCTGTACGAGAACGGTCACAAAACAGAAACAAAATAAGTCCCCGAGTGAGAGATTTAAATCTAGAGGGAGATGTAAATCTCCAAGAAAACCTGTAAAGCTACGTTGGAAATGCAGAAAAGAAGGGAACTACAAAAAGGATTGTATATCTAAAGCTCCCGAGAAAGGAAAGGGATATGATGATTCTCCTTCTATAGAGGCGAAAACCAACTTAGATGATTGTGGGGAGGTGTACTTGGCTTCTTCTTGAAGTACACATATAAATCGGGAGGCATGGTTGATTGACTTGGGTGCATCCTTTCACTTCACTCCCCATAGGGAGTGGCTATGCGAGTATGAGAAATATGATGTTAGTGATGTCTTATTAGGGGATGATAGGAAGGCTAGAATCATTGGAATGGAAATTTCAAGCTAAAGTTGCAAGGTGGAAATATTAGAACACTTCTTAGTATTATGCATATTACTTCATTTGCCAAAAATATGATGTATGTAAGTAAGATGGATGATGCAGGTGTAAAAACAGCATTTGAGAAATATACCTGCAGATGATTTGAAGGGAATTGGTATTGATGAGGGGAGTTTGGATTGGAACTCTGTACAATATTCTAGGTAGCGCTATTATTAATTGGTGCAACATTTTTGTGGTTCCTGGAAGTGGAGCAAAGAGCCTAGTGGTCTCTAGAGAAAAGACCTTGACATGGCATCAAAGGCTTGGATATATTGGAGAGAAGGGCCTTCGAATACTACATGATAATGGTATTGTTGAAGTTTTATCTAATTTCTCTCTAGATTTTGATTTCTGTGAACATTGTGTATATGGGAAGCATAATCAGGCGAGTTTCCCCTTTGGTGCTAAGATGGAAAAAGGGATATTAGAGCTTGTATATAGTGACGTGTTTGGACTAGTGTTGGTTCCATCACTAGGTGATTTTGTGTACTATGTCACTCTTAAAGATGACTTCTCAATGAATACATGGATATATTTCCTCAAGAAGAAATCTAAATTCTTTGACATGTTTAAATAATTTAAGGCTCTGGTGAAAAATTAGAGAGAGAAGAAGATCAACATGTTGAGGACACATAATGGTCGAGAGTTCTACAAGAAGGAATTTGAAGAGTTCTGTAAGAAGTGTTGTATAGCACGATGTGAATGTTACTACATACACACCTCATCAAAATGGAGTTGTAGAAAAAATGAAGAAGACGTTGATGGAGAAGGCAAGAAGATAGATTTTGAGCTACAAGAGGAAGAATCAAACTCTATAATAGAACAAGCATCAAAAGATGAAGAGCGACAAAATCCATCCTTGGGATGATCAGTTTGATAGAGAAGGCATCTAGAAAGATATAGTCCATATTCTTTCTATTCAATTTTTTCTCTATCTATTACTGATGATGATCCCAAAACTGTCAGCGAGGCAATAGATTCAAAGCATGGAAAACTCTGGAAAGAGGTTATGGCTGATGAAATGACATCTTTGAAAAATAATGAGGCATGGGATTTGGTGGAGTTATCGCTTGGAAGGAAGCCCATTGAAATGAAATGAGTGTTCAAGAAGAAAATGAATGCAAAAGGAAAGGTGGATAAATAAAAAGGTCAGTTGGTAGAAAAAGGTTATTCCGAGATGTCAGGAATTGACTTTGGTGATATTTCTTCTCCTGATGCCAAATTAGCTTCTATTAGATTACTTTATCTATTTCTATTTCTTTTGATTTTGAGGTAGAACAGATGGATTTGAAGACATCATTTCTTCATAGGGATCTAGAAGAAGATATCTACATGAAGCAACCTGAAGGCTTTGTGGTGATCGGTAAGAAAGAACTAGTATGGAGGTTAAAAAATTCTTTGTATGGGTTAAAATAATAACCAAGGATGTGGTATCAAAAATTTGATAATTATATACGGGGACTTGGATTCACTAATAGAAAAATTGATCAGTGTCTATATTTTAAATTAATTGGTGGACGTATTATTTATTTGGTCTTGTACATGGATGATATGTTGCTGATTGGAAATGACAAAGAATTTTTCCAAGATTTGAAGAACCAATTGTGCTCAAATTTGACATGAATGATTTTTGTGCTCCAAATGATATTTTGTTCATGGAAATTAAATGAGATCAGGTAAAGAGGAAGCTCTAGTTAAACCAAAGGAAGTATTTGAGACCATATTGTATAGGTTTAATATGAAGCATAATAAACTGGTGAAGGTTCCTATTCTTTTAGGTGTAAAGTCATTTGCTAAACAATGTCCCAAGGCAAAAGAAGAGAAAGAGGGCATGTCTCATGTTTCATATGCAAGTGTAGCTAGTAGTCTGATGTATGCAATGGTCTATACTAGACTAGACATTGCACATGTAGTGGGAGTATTGAGCAAGTTTATGTCAAAACAAGGAAGGAACATAAGACAACAGTGAAGCGGGTTTTGAGGTATTTGTGTCGCATAGGTGATTATGGTCTGTGCTACCATGGAAGACCAAGATTGGACATAGTTTTGGAAATCCATGGATTTGTTGATGTAGACTGGGCTAGAGATCTAGATCGAAGAAGATCTACAAGTGGGTACGTGTTTAACCTATTTGGAGAAGCAGTCAGTTGGACGAGCAAGAGAAATTTTGTAGTGGCACCTTCAACTACAGAGACATAATACATGGTGACCACTCATGTAATAAATGAAGCAATTTGATTCCACATATTATGTTCAAGTATGGGGTTAGTACAACGACTTATAAGGATATATTGTGATAGCCAAAGTGCAATTTTCTTGGAAAAGAACCATGCTTATCATTCAAAGACAAAGAAAATTAATGTTCAGTATCACTTTGCAATGGATATGGTTGCGGACAAAAAGGTGTTGCTAGTAAAGGTGGACATTTTAAAGAATGTTGCAGATAAATTGATGAAGTCTGTGAGCACTGAGAAGTTTTCTTGGTGTAGAGAAGTAACGGTCATCGCAGGGTTGAACCAATGACTAAGCTCTCATGTGACCCCCAGTGTAGAAAGAAAAATGTGCGAGAATGTTGGGTATGTGTTATATTCTTTCCATGACTAGTCATGATATGCCCACATGTTTGTTGTGTTGGGCACAATAGGGGGTGTTATTGCCCCCCCTATCAGGGGGTTTATAGGGGAGCGGTAACCCCCTTGCATGGGGTTCGGGGTAGAACCATAGGAATTTTCTATATACATGTGGACCTAAGGATGGGGGGCAGAGCCAAAGATGGTGGGCAGACCTGCATATGGTTTTGTGCATGGGTTTTTCACATGTTTTGGCATGATTTTTTTCTGCCCATGGTAATTCGTAGATCCAGTCAAGGGAACTATGATTATGTTCTAATTAGGGGTTAATGGATTGGGGTTTATGAATTTTTTAGGATGTATATATATGTATTGTAACATTTAAAAGGAAAATAATGAAAAAATCAATCTGGTATTCTCGATTTTGGGATCTAGGGTAAAATATCTATGTATATTTGTTTTTTCTCCTGGCCAATGTATATTTTCTGTTTTTTAAGAACTCGTTTGTAGGTAATTTTTGTGTAGGGTTAAAAGCTACAAATAAAAGGATATATAAAATCTAGGAATATGATATGGATATCAAGCCAACAGAGCTAATAAAATGTCAATGCGTCGCAAAAATCTTATATCAAGAAAATTGCAGAGTTATGGGAATCAATCTACAAACTACTAATCTTGAACATAATGTAGAAAAAGGAAAATATCATGTAAAAGAAGTGAATAAGAAGAATAAATATAAATATGTATTCTCATATTGGTATAAAAATATTATTTCTTATTTCTTATATCTTCAATTCCCACCATAATTGAACAAAACCAAATACAAGTCTCTAAGACCACAAGCTATGAATTTTATTATTTCTAATGGAAATCTTTACTGGAAAGATCATGTTGTAGTTTTTTTATTATTTCTAATAAAAGAAGAAACCCATAATATTGTGGATGAAGTCCATGCTAGTTCTTGTGGAGGTCATCATAGCTATATAACAACAACACACAAAATTTTAAAAGCTAGTTTGTATTGGGATCAATTATTTTTAGATGTGTACATAGTAGTAATGATTTCCAAAAAAATTCAAATGTTTGCTGAAAGACAGAAAAACTTTCCTTTTCCATTATTTCCTTTTTTGTTGATTCATATTTCATGTAGTGGGGATGAGATTTCAGTGGATAAATTCACCTAACATCCAATGGTCATCATAAGTAGATTTTAATTGCCACATATTATTTTTCAAAATGGATTGAAGAAATACCAACTCAATCGACCATTGATACTATTGTTATGAAATTTATAGAAGAGAATATTTTAGCTAGATTTGGTTCCACAAGGAAAATAGTTACTAACAATTGACAAGCTTTCAAACCAATCAATATGATTAATTTCTGCCAAAAATAAAATATGTGTTTCAGTGATTCCATAACATATTATCCACGGGGGAATGGTTCGGGTGAATCTTCAAACAAAATTCTAGTCAAAATTCTCAAGAAGATCATTGCAAAAAACAAAAAGAATTGGGTTACCTAGAAAAAATATGCTCTTTGACCAAACACGATAACATTAAAAAGGTCCATATGAAAATCTCATTTGTAACTATTTTATGGAATATGTGCATTATATCCAAGTCAGTTGGTTCTACCAATGGCTAAACTAATTCAGGATGTATATGAAGATCCAAATGCTTTGACTAGGATAATTTATAAGGCGGTGGAATTATAGGAAAACAGGGAACAAGTCAAGAAAAATCTAGAAAGATATTCGGATAAAATGAAGAATATAATTTATAGAAAATAAAAGTATGGTTTTTCCAATAGGAAGATATTGTGCTTAAATGGGATCCTAAACATGAAAATCGAAGTAAAAATGGGAAATATGATACTCTATGGCTTGGCCCTTTCAAGATTGCAGAATTCAAAGTAAACAAAACTTTTTTGTTGGAGAATTTAGATGGAGATATACTGCAACTTTGTGTAAATAGGAAGTGCCTCAAACATTACTTTCATCACTAGATAACCTTCTATAACTCATCGTATATATCGGTGTGACCATTGTAATTACTAATGTGTTTACTTTTACTGGATGTTATTTTTTATAATGTGACTCCATGGCCAATGTGAAGGAACTAACTTGCAGTTCATAGTTTTTTTTTTCAAAATATTATCCCGAAGTGGAGCTGATGTTGTAGTTACAATTTTATTTTCTTGTTTTGTAAAAAGAAAGAAAAATTCAAAATAAAAATAAAAGGAAAAAAAATGGAAATCTTGTATGGGCTATGAAAAAACATTCCAAAGATATATATAATCTAGTTGGCACAATTTTATTATTGTTATTATATGCAAAGGCCTTACATGGCAAGGAAAAAGAAAATAATTACATGCATTCTGAAACTATAGAGAAGTGGGTATAACCAGCGAAAATTTAAGGGTTAGCAGGGGCATAGCTTTGAGTATATCCACTATATATTTCAAGAGAAGAATAGATCGCATGATTTGCGATGACACACTATTGTCAAGTTTTAAATGTAGGAAACCCATCACAAAGTGGAATTGTAATCCCCTTGATCGACATATCAACATTTGATGTTGACTGCAACACCACTCCCTCTTTTTTCCAAAACCACCTTAACAGGGTGTCATAAAATGGTAAGCCGATTATTAAAACTATTTCACAAAATCCAACCAAATGTGACCTAGAGTGCCACACATGCAAGCGTGTCCATGAAAGCATCAACTTCATACCCCCACTCCACATCATCATGATATCTAATTACTCCACACCACCTAGAGTCAGTCCCCGCCATTTCCCCATACTTGTTGGCATCCCTAACCATTATTTCTCACTCTTTCCACAACAGTTAAAATGATTTTCCATAGATTTTTTTATGGTTGTATTTCTTTGTCCATGCATCTGAACTGTCACTGCTCCTGACTCCTTGTCAACATCCACTCAACTCTCTCTTCCTTTTTAGGTAATCAGGGAAAATTTTAGGGTCTAATATTCCACCATGGGCTAATTTTCTATACTTTTTCCAAAAAAATGATCCGCTAATTTCCATTCGTTTTTGTAAAATGATTCGCCCAAATTTTATAGAATGAAATTATTTTACCCTAAAAATCGACAAAAGGTTATATATAGACTATATAAAAATATTATAAGTTTGACTATTTTTACAAAAATATCTCCAAATATTTTATAGATTTCATATTATGGACTAGTGGGATTCGCCAAAGTTTCTAAACTTTAAGATAAATTTCCATCCTTAAAATTTTCCGTGTAGGTAATTCAAAGCTCTCTATCCCATTTTAAATGTTTTCAACCATGAAGAAGCAAGATTAGAATATTGTACAATCCGCTTCACCCAAAAATACTCCCTTAGTTTAAGGAGATGATGACATACGTTATTTCCACTATCCTTTTCACCTCGTAGGGAATCAACACAATGCCCTTGATGTACCTAACCAATGTAATGACTTATTCTAGTTTGTCTAATCTTGGTTGTATCACATAATTGTTCCAATTTGTTGTAATTTTCAAGAATTTATCAGTTGGGTAGGGTTCAACTTAGTATCCCAAAGAAATTTCTTCATGTTTTCTACTGGATAAAACATCTTTAAAGTTACCCCTGAATTGATTAAAAATACATTTAAATTCCCAACAATTGAAATTTAAAAGCGTTTTAGAGATGATATCTTGACTCTCAACTTTGAATACCTCCAACAACCTGATAGAGATAAGATTTTCATCATGTCCAATATATCACCCCGATCTAGCGGGGAATTGAACCGATGACTTCACATCAAGGAGTGTCTTAATAGACCATCAATCACCATCTATCAAAGATGGTGATGAGTGCTCTGTTAAGACACTCTTGATGTGAAGGCATCAATTCAATTCCTCCCAAATTGGGGTGATATATTGGACATGACAAAAATGTAGTCCTACTAAGCTTGAAAAAAAGAGATAAGATTTTCACATTAATTTTACCATCAGGAGCCCCAATTCCAAAAGCACCATCCTGTTACTTATTTTTTGAAACTACTCAATAGGTCTCAGTTTTGATTAAATTTATCTTTGGGGAAGATGACAAAAGGATTGTACAAAAACAAACCATGTGGTTTCTTATCATAATGCTGCAACCTAACATTGTTCTTGATATTCCCACTTACCTTTCTCAAGAGACTAATTTTTAGTTCCAGAACTTCTAAAATATTAAATATTTCAGCTACCCCTCATATCTGGTACATTAATTTTTGTATGTACACACAAACAAGTTCAATTATCTTAATTTACATTTGATGGATTTTGAAAATCAAACAATGTGAGTGGTTGAATGGACTCATATCACAGGGATAAAACCATATAATCGGGGTTTTTATCAATACTCATCATAGCTCATGTCTGTGGTATATGCTATTTTAAATAGTCAACTAGATCCAAGAATTTTTTGTGAAGAAAAAAAAATTCTACAACTAAGTATCGACACCAGAGTAGGTGACTGGTATTTATTTGAATACTACATGGATATAAGCTTATACGAGGAAAGGGTGCAACCATATCACGTACCTTTATTATTTCCTATGAGGATCTTTTCCTTAGAATTCATAAGATAGGGTCTCAATGTGGATCAAATCCACTTTATTCTTAGGCACAAGGGATACACTTTTAGGTTGGATAATACTATTGGATCATTCATTGTAAGCACTAAACAAGGCCATGCTCAGGTTGAAGAAATTATCAAGGAAATTGACTTTGGAAAAGAAGAAATGTGGTAATATGATCCTCACCATGTAATATCTAATAAAAGGGCAGAAGTTGGTTCTATACCCTATCCCCATGATTTTAGATCAGAACATGGAAAATGAAAAATCAAGAAATGTGGTCAGTTGACGAATCAACTCAAATACATAAGATAGTGAACATTGACAACCTTGTTGTCAAAGAAGAAGCTCTTAAGAACACAATTCGAGTGAAAGAGGATGTTGACACGAAAAATGATGTTCCTTTACCTGACAAAAACAATTTGCACAAGCATGAAGGTCAAATGATCTATATTGATTTGAGCAAGAATTCCCTGACAATGAATAAAGCTAAAAAAATTCTTGAGAAGACCACAAAACAATTAAGGCAAGAAAAGGATAACTCAAGGGCTAAGTAGATACAAATTGAAGAATACAAAAAATTGATTCTAAAGATGGGGGTTAATCCCTAATATCGAGAAGAAATCAAGATGATAATGAAGAACACTAAAGATGACATGCAGTCCTTAGAGAAGAAATTAAAGATGCCTAGTGTTGAATATCCTTAGACAATAGAATTGGCACATGTTCAAAAGGAAAAAGAGTACCTCCTAGAAGAATTGATTAATAGAAATGGACAAATTGTCTTTTTATAGGAAAAAATACAAAGTTTAGAATAGTCAATTAAATATCATATTTGTATCATTGTTGTCCAAGGGGAATTAGATGATCCTTCAAAAGGGTTAGTAATGTTAATGGGAAAACTTATAATTTTAGACCTTGAATTGAATAAGGCTTAGGGAAACTTGACTAAAATAAAGGAACAAGTAAATATAGAAGAGTAGCAACTAAATAAATCTAATGAAAATAATAATCAACTGACCAATAAGAATAACGTTACACAGGATGAGATCAAGGATTTGAAGGTCAAATTAAAACGTAATATTTCATTGGTTGAAACTAGGAAAATTATTTGGGATGAAATTATCCAACAAGTTCATTATGTGTGGGAGTATATTAAAATAATTGCACAACATAAATTCATAATAAAAGGATCTAAAATGAACATTGAAAAATGCAAGAAAAACATGCAGAAAGAAGCATTTAAGGCTAAGAAGATTATCAAATGTTTAAATCTGGAAGTCGAAGTTGTGGAACCATGCACCAATCATGTAGGTCAATGTTCCAAGGGTCGTCCAAGTTCTCATTAATGAGAAATTTTTATATTTGTAATATTTAGATAGTTATGGAAGTTTTGAGAGTTACTTTGTAATTGATTTTGATGTAATACAAAAAGACATGAGAACCACTGGAAAATGGTTCGAAGTTTTGAAAGTTTGATCACTTGTGTAATGATTATGCTTCCTCAAAGAAAATAAAATCACCAGATTGATTCTAGCACATTGGCATGTGGCAATATATGTTATTCTTCTCATGTGATTTTCACTTTGTTTTCTTCATATGAGAGAGGTATATGATGGTAGAGAGTTTATTTGAATGAGTTACATATTTATTTATGTATTTTTTAGAGTTACATATATACCTATGAGCTTTGTTCAATGAAATTTTAGTACACTCTCCATTTTTTCTGCACCTTAATTCTTGTTGAAGGCTCAAAATGTCTGCCTCAATATCAGGGAAAACCACTCGATCGAGACCTTAGAGAAAATCCTCTTATGTTTCGGATAGTGGCTCTGACTGGGATTATGGGACCAGTTTCCCTTAAAATAAATTATAAAAAATGGATGGAGTATATAGGTATGATGCTATGATTTAGTTAAAACGGAGAATAAAGAGTACTTAAATTAAATATCTATCCTGAGAAATCTTATCTATATATGTGATTCAAAATGATATCATAAGAAACATGAAAATATAGATTATCCTGTTATTATGAGGTTAAATTAGATAATGATAACTAATTTAATTAAATAGTTAATTAAATTAGTTGATTAATTCATTACACATATAAGATTTCATTGTTTATACATATCTGTATTGAAAAATGTACGATTGCTTACAACACATATATGATAAACGTAATCAAATAACCATTCAACTCTTATGAAAAGTAATAATAGACAGATAGTAGTACTCGATATATCGTAATTATGCTCATGAGAAAAGAGTAGTGGTTCATCTTTCTATTGAGAGTAAATTAAGTTACAATAGTTCAAACAAAAGCCTGTTTTCCAAAATTCAGAACCCTTACTCCATAAAAATGGAGGGGGATTTATAGTTTCAAAATGAAATACAAATATAGGAAAGTAGAGTAAAAGCATGAAGGAGTTTTAACAAACAACATTCAGAATAAACCAACAAAACAATTTTAGAAATTTTTATAACAACTTGACTAGGCATGTGAAGAAGATTGTCATCCTATTTGTTGTTGAAGCTTGTAAATATCTTTCATGGGCTTCAGTTCAAGTGTATTTTCTGACTGAATCTGCATTCGACTAGTAAATATGGCATCGTTTAATGATGTGAGTGCATGGGTGGTTGTATTGGATAAGCATATGAGCATAAACCATTGGTTGTGAGGCTTGACTATGAATTTCCAATGGTATTCCATGTCAATTTTACATAGTTGTTCAACTGTTTTGGCACCTTTTTTGGATAATTCTTTCCATGTTTTGGTTAGCAATTTGATATCTGGTAGAGTTCCCTCTGGTCATTTTGAAATGAGATTTGCCTTAAACAAATTATCATTGATGGTTTCATTGAGGTTGTTATGCATTGAATAGCATTGTCCCTGTATGCTTAAGGTGAATCTCTGATTCTCTAAAGACTATTTCTTTGTGTGGCTCCTCTACCCTAGGGAGACCAACTAATATCCCACTAGTGTTTTGTTGCCATGTTATGAAACTTGCAATATTTTCTTAAATATCATCACAATACATTCTGAGGTTGAATAATTGGTCCACTATGGAACTAGTTGTGTGACACAAATAATGAATACTAGCAATATTTTGACATAATACAATTTATTGTTGAACCGATACAATATTTAACTCTCCTACTTCCTTTCTGAACTCATTTAATTTAGGATTGACATTAAGTTATTCAATCATGTTCTACAATTCCTATATCTGAGTGTCTCGAGCCTAAAAATTAGATTCATGTTGGATTTTAAGGGCATTGAAATTGTTCTGGAGCTCCACAAGTTGTCCCTATCATTTATTAGCAATATTTTGTTTCTCACTCTCAATACTATGTTCTAATTGTATATTTATGTCCTCCTTTTTCTTGAATAACTATTTCAGTGACTTTTTCCATAGTTGTGAAAGCATAAGCTCCAGTGAAATAGGTGAGTCTTCCTAGTTCCTTTGAAGGAGTGGATATAGAGCCCTCACATACTACATCGAAATAAGTGTTTCTGGGAACTAAGGCCTGATATTTCTCAATTTTCCTTTTCTTCCTTTGTATTTTAATAATGGCCTTATGTTCAAGACTGTAGAATATATCAAGGGGAGAAATCTCTTCGACCGTCAATACAACCTTAGAGGTCAGGAAGGTTGGTATAAATTCAATGTCTTTAGTTTCCAAAGGCTTATCAAAGGCCTTTATTGTAATCAGAGTCTTTTCTAAAATTTCAGAAGTGTTTAAGACCTTCTCTTATGAGGGAGTCTTCAAAACTTGAGATTCGTTTTCTTTAATAACCTGGTTGTATTGTTTCTATTATCACTCCAAGAAGCTTTCCTAGGTTCTAGCTCGGAGATGCCTGGTAACATATAAATCTTCAATATTTTTCTCTAAACTATTGGAATGGATGATGGTTTGGATCAAGTCAGATGACTATTTCAACTCTGTTTTCACTCAAGACATGAGTGAATACCCTTAGCTTTACAAGGATTTAGACCACTAATGCTCAATGGTTTATAGATTCAATGGATAGATGGAGAATACTGACTGTACTAGCAGATGCATACATAAACACATATGAATGTTTAGCTACAGGAAGTAAATGAAGCTTGAAAATCTAATTTATCAATGCAGAGATAAGATGACAATTATCTTGCATTAGAAACCAAAGAAAACATGAATAACCTGTTCATGTGCAAGCTTATAACATAAGAGAAAATGGGAAATGAACATGTAACAATGAAAGAAGCTTATATTGCTAGAATGAAGATGAGAAGCTAGAGTAGCAGAGTATCCACAGTCCCCAAAAGTTGAACCCTTGTTACTCTGAACTTTCAAATATTTATAGGCCTTTTGCAATGCTCTCAAGCCTTCTGAGGCTCGAGAGGTCTTAATGTATCCCGTTTGTCTCTTTAACTATTTGATGCCATGACTAGGCATGCATGAGCCTGGAGGTTTCTTTTCTAGCAGCAGAGTAACCACATTCTGGTAATTAGCTACACTGTCAGGGAGCTTGCTCATGCTAGCGATGCTCCATGATCGCTTCTATTATGGGCTGCATCATGATGTGGCTATTTTTCCCTTTCCGGCCATCTGTCTCCTAGTAATCTATCTCCCGGCCTATGTTTCCTGGACTTTGTCCTGTAAAGGAATGGGTATTCGGGCTTTTGAAATCCTTTCAAATACCAAATGATTGTTTTCTATTTTACACAAAAAAACACTACAACACTATGAAATCCCACCAAGCTCTGTTCATTCTAGAGTTCAAAAGTCCTTAAACATGGTCTATTCCTCTATCAGGTTCGTCCCCAATCGCTATCGCAAGTCGCTACTGGCCTGTTCCTAGGCTTCCCTTTGTATTTTGAAATTCGTTAAAAATCATGAAAATAACGTAAAAATGGCCTACAATAGATTCAAAATGGTATATAATTTCATTCTCAAACCCCTTCGGGTCTGGGTTTTATTGCATCGATGTTGTCCCTTTGAATTTCATTAAATAACGAAAAGACGCAAAATACATAGGAAATGCCTTTCAGCATATTTCAAATCTTATGCAATACTATGTATATATCCGTCGGGTCCGGTTAATTGCATCGCACATATACATGTATAAATGCCCTGTTCCATAATGTTTCCACAATTGCGATCCGTTGATGCAATTGATTGCAATCGCATATCGCTCATGCCCAAGCCAATTATGAGTGCTCTGTTGTGTTCTCTGATAGCGATCCTGTGATGTGACATGGGCCGCCAATCTACCCACTTGATTGATGGCCACGTTGACTCCATTGATCGCCATTGCAAGTTCCGCATAGTCTTCACCGATATCCGTTAGTTGCCACTACCAATTGCGATCCACCGACCAGATATGGACTGTTGATCGGCCAGATATAATGGCTGCTGTGAATTTCACTGTTTATGCCTCCGATACTCTGTTTTTTACTGCTTCCTTGGGATTTTGCCTCCCAATAGTATTTTTCGGCCTGTCTGAAGGTTTTTCTCTTGCGCTTATTTTGATCTTTGGCCTAATTTTACTAACGTTTGAAGACTCAGAGAGCATATTTGGATCCATTTTGGGCCACATGCCAACAAGGCTAACAATAGCTCCTTCTAGGGATGAAATCCTCCCTGTGAGGTTTCAAGAATCACAGACCGATGCCTTTCTTGTAAAACCAAAATAAAATATATCTCCTAGTGTTCCTTTGGGTATGGAGTTCATTTTGCATAAGAAATAAAAACAGAAAAACATATTTACAATATCAAGGCTTTAAATCCTTAAATGAAACAAAGTTTCAAGAACCGCCCATTCACTGGGCCACCAAAAACATCTACTCCTTCCAGACTATGTAGAATAAAGGTATTGTTCTCCTGAATTTAAGCGATGACAAACGGACCTGTTCATAAGGAGTCAAACTTACCATGATTACCTTTCTTTTCCTTCAATGCACCCGATTTGAGAACCCAGACATGAACTTGGAAATTGTCCATTTTTTCCTTCCTGTCAAAGGTTTCTTTGATTTTCTTCTGATGAACTTTTGACTTCTCAACCAGCTGCTCTCTGGTCTGCTATAATTCAACCAAGTCATTCATTCTCCTTACCATGTCATTCTCTTCATCCTATTCTTCTTGCAAGAATTTGTCCACAAGGAGAATCAGGTGGATAGCGAAAACATCATCAACACCATAAACCAGCTTAAATGGAGAATTTCCTATGGACTTGTTGTTGGTAACTCTGTCACCCACAGTGCAAACTTCAACTTGGAATCCCAGCTCTTGATGTTGTCCTCCAATATTTTTTTGATTATCCTTACAAGACTCTTGTTAGATGATTCTGTCAGGCCATTGCCTTGAGGATAATATGAGGTAGAATGCACCAATCAAATGCCCATGGATTCACACATGTCCACCAATTCTTCTGCCCTGAAAGTTACTGTATTATTAGTGACTAGTTTGGTTGGGCAACCAAATCTAGTGAAAATATTCTCATTCAAGAACTTTATGACAACTTGATTATTAACATTTTTAGTGGGTATAGCCTCAATCCACTTGGTGAAATAATCAGTGGCTACCATGATCCATTTGTGTTGGCCACTGGAATGTGGGTTGATCTCACCTATGAAGTCCAAGCCACACTGCTGGAAGGGACCATTGACATGTACTGACTTTAAGGGCAGATATTGTTGTGTGTTGAGCATGATTGTTCAGAGGTCTTTGTTTCAGCTGGATGTATACCCCAGGAAGTTTGTACACCCCTCCATGTGGGGGGGTGCGGGGGGGACTTGTCCTCCCCGTGGGGGTTTGGGGGGGCCGATCCCCCCCAGCTGGGGGGTCTAGGGACCAGCAATCCCCTGGTGGGGGCTCGAGCGCAGCGCCCCCGAATCTAAAAATAGATGTAAAATTGCCTTGTAAAAGTATAGTAATTTCTAGTCAATCTGGGCTGCTCATTAGGCCGATGATCTGATAGTAGAACTTCTGTTTAGTTTAGGGTTTTTTGCCCTAGAAGGCAACCCCTATCTTTGTATGAGGGCATTTTATTGAGTCTGTGTAATATATATGTGTATTCTCCAAGTGAGAAGTAGAGTGGCAAGACTGTGAGAGAAAACAGAGGATATTACAACAAATCTGTTGTAGGTTGTGTCTCTTCATTTTACTGGATAATAGAAAGGAAGGACTGGTTGTTTGGGGTGGACGTAGCCCAAACAGGGTGGACCACATATATCTGTGTCTCTCTTGTTTTATGCGTTTTCTGTGTTTATATTTATGCAATATTTTATGTGTTCCATTGCTCTGTAATATATATTTTTCTAACAAAGATTTCAACTGCTGTCTTCCTGCAAACCTTTAACATTTGTCACAAGATTTCACAAAATAAAACACATCACAGAACAGAATAGGCCAATAATACCCATCTCTCAGGATTTTGTGGGATGTGGTTTTCCAATAATGATGCCCTCCACAAATGCTAGAATGGAATTGGTGCATGACTTCTATAGATTGTCCTTTATCTAGACATCTCAAGAGGATTCCTAATGGGTCTTTCCAGTAAAGCAGGTTTTTATTAATGTAGAATTTGGCTGATCTGAGCTTAATGGCTTGGGCTTGACTTGTGCTAAGCCCTTAAGGGACTTCTAGCTTCAACAAAAAATCAACTATACTGGAATACCATTCACAGGTGGCTAGATTTTCAGCCAAAGACTGATTCTGCTCTTGCCCTTCTGCTGCTTCCTCTCTCTGCTCATCACCTAAATTTGAACCCATGCAATTGATGTATAACAAACTGCAATTTTCCTCGGCCATAAGTTTAGCCAAGCCCTGGCATTTGACAAGCTTAGTGGGCTTCACCTCTATGTTAAACTCTATGAATTTTGCAATCCATTTAGCTTTCTTTCCATCAATATCTAGATGAGTTAAGACATCTTTCACTGAGGCTGAAGGTACATATACAACCACTTTGGAATGCATAATATAAATTCTGAATGCCTTTAAAGATTTTATGAGAGCATAAGCTTGCTTTTCAAGAAGGTCATACCTTAGTTCAACATCCCTCAAAGTTTTGTTGAAAAAGGCCATGGGGTGCTCTATGCCTTCATCATTTTTCTGCAACAGAACTGCTGCAAGTGTATAATAAGAGGCAAAGGAGAAGATATAGAACTCCTTGGTGTAATCTAGGCTAATTAGAGTGGGAGCTTCCATGACATCTTGTTTGATGGCTTCAAAAGAACTTCTTGTAGCATCTTTCCATTTTATTTTTGATCCTTTCTTCAGCATGGAAGTGATGTGCTTCACTAGCTTTGCAAAGTTTGGAATGAACCTCCTTACAAAGTTAATCTTATCCAGGAAGGATTGAATGTCCCTTTTTGACCTTGGGATGGACAATGTGTGAATTTCTTAAACTCTTGTTGGATCAATCTTCACACCTTCAGCAGAAACAATATGTCCCAGAATTTTTCCTTCTTCTAGAGTGAACTGTGACTTCTTTGGGTTCACATAAATTATGAATTGTTTGCACTTTAGAAACACCTTCTTCAAATGTTGCAAATGGTCGTTGTGAGTATTGGAAAAGATTGTTATGTCATCAAGGTAGATAAGGACAAACTTGTCCTTCTCTCCCACAAAGGCTATGTCTATGGCCCTCTGAAAAGTATCCCCAACATTTATCAGTCCAAAGGGCATCTTGGAGTACATGAAAGTGCCCTGAGTAGTGAAGGTAATCTTTTCCTGATCTTTTGGATGTACAACAATCTGATTGTAACCTAAAAATCCATCTAAGAAAGACATGACTTTAGCCCCTGAAACCTTTTGCAGTAAGTGCTCCATCTTAGCTAGGGGGTAGTTGTCTTTTTTAGAGAATTTGTTCAGATTCCTAAAATCAACACAAATCCTGATCTCTCCATTCTTCTTTCTTACTACCACAAGGTTAGCTATCCACTTTGAATACCTTAGGGGAACTATGATCTTGGCATCCAAAAGCTTCTTCATTTCTTTCTCAATCAAAGGCAATAAGTGAGGGCTGATAGGTCTTAATTTCTGCTTAAAAGGGATGGTGTTCTTTTCCAGTGGAATGTTATGCTGAATGATGTTTGTGTCATATGTTTTAAGATCATTGTATTCCCAAGCACAAATATCAGCGAATTGCTTCATCAGGGTGTAATACTCAAAACTCTGGGTAGAAGACAAGTGATTGGATAGATTTATGTACTTCGGATGGGCTGGACTCCCTATATTATGTTTATGAACAATAAACTCATTTTCCTTTTTGGCAGGTTTAACGTACATCATTATGATCAAACAGCTTCTCTAGAGGCGCCAATCCTTTGGGTATATGGTTACTAGGTAGCTAGACAATGATGTCCTAATCAATCTCATCCTTTAGCTTGGACTGGTTACATTCTTCCATGGTTTCATTTTCTTGGTCGATGTGCATTTCAAAAAATTCCTCAACGACTTGTAAAAATCTATTAATCTCATCATCATCATCAAAAACTTTCCAGTATTTGACATTGTTAGGCAGAGATGGTCTATATTTCACCTGAACTTCATAAGTCAACTTAGGAGGCAAAGGAGGAATAAATGTGCTAGCAGACCCAACAAGGGAATTAGCAAGTTGGTTCTTTATTCTCGGGATGTAAGAAATGCTAAAAATATTAAGGGAGTCCTTGAGCTTCCATACCTCATCTCTGTATGCTTTTAGCTTTGGATGATTTGCTTGAAAAGTTTTGTTGACCTGCTGAATGATAAGGTCTATGTCTGTAAACACTTTCAGACCTTTGATGCCCATTTCTTTAGCAGTGTTTAAGCCCAACATCAAGGTTTCATACTCTGCTATGTTATTTGTGACTTGAAAAATTAATTTGAAAGATAAATGAATGCATTCCTGCGTGGGGGACAGAAGGACTACACCTACCCCTGTAGCTTCCTTAGAGCAAGCTCCATCAAATAACATGTCCCAAATTTGTGGGCCTTCTTCCTCTTTGATATGGAAAACTGGTTTCTTAAGCTATGTGGAGGCCAACTAGGATTCTTCAATCTGAAGAATACAAGCTCCAAAATCAATGTCGATAGCAAAGATGGGATGATTAGTGGGATTCCTTTCATCACTAATGATATAAGCCAACTAAGCTTCTATGTATAATCTCCTGCTCTCACCTCCAAAAATTGGGTCAGTAGTGTAGGACAGATCATTTTGTAATGTTCCACATAATCTCTTGATACAACCTCCAGAAAGCAACATGCCAAACTTGGGGGGTACATCTTCTACCACAATATCCATCATCATTCTCTTCATGGGCAACTGAGACAAAGTGATGGCTAGGTCCTTGATTAATCCCAGACATTTCACTTTTCTAGAGTCAAAAGAAAAGAGGTCATGATAAGGATTGGTAATGTCAAGACCCAACTCATCCATGATAGCCTTGGGCATTAGATTATGGTGGGCTCTAGTGTCCAGAGGGCAGTTGTGAAGGATTTTGTCATGAATAGTCAAAGAGACATAAAATGATGGGGAGCTAACATCATAATTTTTAATCATTGGGCTAAGAAAAATAGTTGGTTTGTCATCTTGCAGATTTACATAGTCAGTGGAGGCTTGAATGGCATTAGGCTCAAGGGCCTCGAGGATAGATCTCTTAAAGGAATCATTCTTCACTAGTTCAATCAGAGATATAGGTATTCTTAGCTTCTGAATTTCTGATTGAAAACTAAAAGGAGAAGGAGACTTTTCAAGGACTCTTACCTCATGAGCTGGAGCTTTGAGGATGAAGGGATCAGCTACCAGTCGCTTCCGCTTATTAGCTTGTTGTACTGTAGGGACAACAGCTCTTTGAACAGGATTTTCCTTGGCATTATTCATCTTCAACCTCAAAGTATATCTATGTTGATATTCATTTTGCAGAATAGCTTCACCATCCCATTCCTGGTTGATCCGGTCATTGAATAATGACTTTTCATAGATAGCTAAGGTAAAGAAGGAGGCACTACCTTTGTCTTCCAGACAATGGATCTCATCATCTTCTTCAAACTACTCTTCTTCCATGACTACATTTTGGAAAGTGGTCTTCACCCTTTGGTCTCCATTGGCATCTTTGCTTCTTTCCAAAATTTGCAACTACTCATTAGCTCTTCTATATGGATTTGGATTTGTATTTCTAGGAGCAAAGGTATTAGGAACTCTTCCTTTCCCAAGGTCCTTCTCAACCTTTAATTTTGAGATTTTAGAGGCTAATGACTCTATCATCTTGGTCATTTTATCTATCTTACGATTTGAAGATGATGAAGATTCACCCCTCTGTCTCCTTCTATCAACATTCCCCTTGAGCTTCTCTACAGCCATGATGTTTGATTCTACTTCCAAGGTTGCATCCTACATATCAGCCAAAGTAGCACATCGCCTCTCCCTCAATAGTAGAAAAAAGTCAGAATCAAAGGCACTGGCATATGTGAGTTTAGCAGAGTTAGTGGTGGATTTTACCTCAGCTGGTATTTTGTTGTACATGCAGTTAAATCTCTTATTAAAATCAAACAACAACTCACCATTTTCCCTCTTTAAGTTCCCAAACTCAGTGTGGTAGTAGAGTAGATCCTTGTTATCCCCCCAATTCTTTAGGAATGCATCATCTAAAGCCTCAATATTTGCTATAGATCTTGGGGTCAGTTCTCTTAACCATTTTCTAGCCTCTCCATCTAGGCTTTGGACAAAGACTCTCATCCACACATCATCTTCACTAATGTCTAGGTTATCGGCGTAGCTATAGAATGATTCAATATGTTCTTCAGTTGTAACACCTTCAGTCCCAGTGAACTTAGGCCTACACTTCTAATATTCTCCAGTAGGCATGGCATTCAAAGGAGTGGGCAGTATTAGAGGTCCATACCTAGTAGCTATGATTCTTTCCATTTTAGTAGCTTGTGGACCTGCCATAGTTGTGGTGGCTATAAGGGTATTGGAAATCTGAATGACAGAGGGTTGAGTAGTGACTGATAGGACTAAAGTAGTATGATGGATAGGAGGAGAGGCTTCCTTTGGGCTTACAATGAAAGAAGAACCTAAAGGATAAGGAGCTTTATGAATCTCTGAGATTTTTTCTTCACTGCTAGTATTCGATACTATACTCTCAACATGTATTTGTTCTATTACAAGATTTTCTTGCAGAGATATAGAATATTGTTTAGATTTACTTGAACCTAATGCTCCTTTCTACAATACCTTTCTTTCTTTGATGATTTTTTCAGGGTCAAGTACTGGGTCAGCTTGTGACTTCTAAGGATTTCCCCGAGTATGCCTCACAAACTAAGCCAAAACTATGAAGTGGAGTCGCCAAGAGGTCCGTCCTCCAATAGAGTCGCTAGATAGATGATTACAACAGAAAAAGTGCCCAGACTTTGTCTATCATCAAATTTGGATCTGTGTCATCTCCCAGGGAAGTTAAGCTTCAGTATCGTCTCTCGGGGAGTAGCGCCAATTTATGTTATCACTCTAGGAAGCTCTCCTAGGTTGTAGCTCAGAGATGCCTGGTAACATATAAATATTTAATATTGTTCTCTGAACTATTGGAATGGATGATGGTTTGGATCAAGTCAGATGATTGTTTCAACTCTTTTTTCACTCAAGACATGCATGAACACCCTTAGCTTTACAAGGCTTTATACCACTAATGCTCAATAGTTTATATATTCAATGGATAGATGGAGAAAACTGACTGTACCAGGAGATGCATACATAAACACATATGAATGGTTAGCTACAGGAAGTAAATGAAGCTTGCAAATCTAATTTGTCAATGCAGAGATAAGATGACAGTTATCTGGCATTAGAAATAGAAGAAAACATGAATAACCTATTCAAGTGCAAGCTTAGAACAGAAGAGAAAATGGGAATTGAACATGTAATAGCAAAATAAGCTTATATTTCTAGAATCAAGATGAGAAGCTAAAGTAGCAGAGTATCCACAGTCTCCAAAATTTGAACCCTTGTTACTCTGAACTTTCTAATATTTATAGGCCTTTTACAATGTTGTCTATCATTTTGAGGCTCAAGAGGTCTTAATCTATCCCCTCTGTCTTTTTAACTATTTGATGCCATGACTAGGCATGCATGATCTTGGAGGTTTCTTTTCTAACAGCAGAGTAATCACATGCTGGTAATTCGCTGCGTTGTCAGGGAGATCGCTTGTGCTAGCAATGCTTCATGATTGCTTCTCTTGGGGGCTGCATCATGTCATGGCCCTTTTTCCATTTCTAGCCATCTATCTCCCGACAAACTGTCTCCCAGCCTCTGTTTCCTAGACTTTGTTCTGTAAAGGAATGGGTCTTCAGGATTTTGACATCCTTTCGAATACCAAATGATTATTTTCTATTTTACACTGAAAAACAATAAAACACTATGAAATATCACCAAGCTTTGTTCATTTTGGACTTCAAAAGTCCTTAAATATGGTTTATTCCTCTATTGGGTTCACCCTCAATCGCTATCGCAAGTCGCTAATGGCTTGTTCCTAGGCTTCCCTTTGTATTTTGAAATTCATTACAAATCGTGAAAATAACATAAAAATGGCCTACGGTGGATATGAAATAGCATATAATTTCATTTCCGAACCCCTTTGGGTCCGGGTTTTATCGCATCAGCGTTGCTGCTTTGTATTTCATTAAATAAAAAAAAATATGCAAAATACATAGGAAAATGCCTTTCGGTGGATCTCAAATTTTATGCAATACTATGTATATAACCATCAGATCCGGTTAATCGTATCACACATATACATGTATAAAGGCCCTGCTCCATAATGTTTCCCCATTTGCGATCCACCAATGCGATTGATCGCAATCGCATACCGCTCATGCCCCAAGCCAATTGTGAGCACTCTGTTGTGTTCTTCGATAGCGATCCTACGATGCAATGTGGGCCATCGATTTGCATGCTTGATCGATTATCCATGTTGAATCCGTCGATATTCATCACAAGTGGTGCACTGTTTGCGTCGATATCTACAGATTGTGATCCACCAACTGGATCTGGACCGTTGATCGGCCAGATCTAATGGCTACTATGAATTTCACTGTTTATACCTCCGATACTCTATTTTTTACTGCTTCCTTGGGTTTTTGCCTCCCGATAGTATTTTCCCGCCTTTCTAAAGGTTTTTCTCTTGTGATTATTTTGATCTTTGGCCTGATTTTACTAACTTTTGAAGACATAGAGAGCATATTTGGATCCATTTTGGGCCACATGCCAACAAGGCTAACAATTCCTATATCTAACCATGCTTGGAGCATGGAAAAATACCTCTAGTCTAAGAAGAAGAAGAAGTATGTCTCTTTTGGTTGAGGCATATTGGTAACCTGTGTAGAATGAACAATTATAAGCTCATTTTGACCTGTTCTTTCTTGAGAATTATTTAATGAATATATAGGTAAGTCAGATAGTCGTGCTTCCATTTATTGAGTTAATTGAGTCATTTCTTGTGGAGTTAACTACTCTCCTACTTGTCTGGTAACCATTGAATAAGTGGAATCTTTTTCAAATAAGTCATCAAACTTGTCTAGTTCATGAAAGAACTGTATCATGCTTGATTGTGCAGTAACCTTCTTGACAGTTTGATTGGGATCATACTGCCTCTTAGTGATAGTAGAAAAATTGAATTCTAAGACAACATTAATCTCAATGGTTACATGTTTGAAATTTTCCAAATTATATATACCACAGTGAAGAGAGAAAACAGGCCATACTTTCTTATTGGACTCTTTTAGAACTTTTGAAATGCCATTACCTATGGTCTGGTATGTTATCTATTGAGTCAGAAGTTTGTTAGAGACATACAAAGGTAATAGGTGGGGATTATAAAGAATACCAAAAATATATATGTAGGTAAATAACTCCTCTCCAAACTAGTTCCCAACCTCAAGTAAGTCTATTTCAGCTTCTGGGGAAACCCTAGGAGTTTTCTTGTCAAAGATAATTTCATAAATGGGTAGCATAACTCTATGGCATATCTTGTAAAAGTGTGGATGATACTTCGAGTACCGAATGATATCATCATATTTATGAATGGAGGTTCAGTCCTCTAAGGTCCATTTCCATACCATAAAAGTAAAATCCATAGTGAAGCATAGGGCATCCATTACATAGGCATTGATATTGAAAGGGTGAATTATATTTTCTGAAACTCTACACTTAATTCTAAATTTCAGAATATGAGTGGTAGGATTTCAGATAGTATAGTTCCCCAATCTAAAATATATCTTTCTGAGGAAGCATCAATTAGTAGTGTCCATTGGTCGGAGAATTTTTGTGTATTGGAATAACCAAGGAGGCTACATATCATGGCAGCTACTTCACTATAAGGACCATTGAGAGAGTCAACTGCATACATACCATTTTCCTCATGCTTATGCTTGTTGGGGTCTCTTATCCATTCCTTAATGGGTTCTAATGCATTATTAATGTTTCTCATGAATTTCTCCACAAATTGTTTGTTATATTTGCATTGAGGGGGTGCAAAATGGTACATTGCATTAAAATTGTTGTTTCTAAATGACTCGATAATTATTTGCTTCTGTGTCATGAAATTCCTTTCTACAATGCATCAGTTATCAACAACCCATAAGATTATATCTATATAAGGAAGGATCTTACCTCAAGCCACAATCCTATGCAAAACTGAATTTTCCACATCACTGTAAGTGGTATCAGAGATTGGTGTTGAATCCTTGCCTATGATGGTTCTTTCTCTGACCCTGGGTCCTTCATCATCAAATATTTTATAAATGGGTTCCCAAGAGGATTTTCGAACATCTAGAGAACAGACTATATCAGAAATCAATCCTGGTGTATCAGGTTTTTCAACAAGCGAAGCAGCCAACTGCTGTTGAGTAATTGGTTTCTTCTTTGCTTTAGCCACTTTAGACATTTCTTTTGAGTTATGCTTATCGAGACTAGCCTTTAATGAAAAATAAATTCACTAACTCATAACTTTCTTACTTGAAAGACAACACAACTAACGATTTTACATAACAATTTCTGTCATAAAGGGTGAATTATGATAAAATCAAACTGCAATGAATGAGGTTGATTCTAATATCGAAAAGCATAAATTCACCACTTTTGAATATTAAATGTAAAAACATGAATTCACATGGGTCTGCACACATCAGCGTATAGGAAGAAATATAACAGAGAAATCACTTTGTTTCACTTTAAAAATTTATGATATAGGAAACTCCCGATAAATAAATTTTAAAGAAATAATAGATAATAAGTGGAGGCAAGAAGTGATACCAGAACTTCTATATCAGCAATAGGATATCGGGGATTAATGAGAAAGAACCTGATATTAAAGTCTTGATATAGGCCGAGGACAAGAATATAAGAGGTTCCATGGTATCGAAGGGGACCAGTATTGGATATATCGGATATCGGAACTTGGACGCATCATAAATATTGAGATATCAGGAGTAGTGGATAGAGGAAGTGTTGAGTATCAAAGTTTTGAGATATCGAGAGTTTTGACTATGGAACACTTTAAAAGTTACGATATTTGTAGATTCTGATATGCCATGTGGCAATTGTGGGACCGAAATGTCTTAAAGTATTTAATTTAAATAGAAAGTGCCTAACTTAACTTCGCCTTTTAGCAAAATCCCTTTTAATAATTATATTAATTATCAGAAATATTTGATTGGAGAATGATTTTATCGTAACTTTCTTATGAAGAAAGTTACGATATTATAAGGATCAGATACAAATATTTCGATAATGGATTAATTTAATACAACAAGTGATCCAGGTGGATATTGGTGGCCACCTGCCAAGTCCACTTGGACCCCCACCATTGTGTCTTTCAGCATTTTAGTTTCCTTAATTGTAGCACAATTTACTATTTTTAGTAGTTTTTGTGTCCTAGACATCTGGAGCCGTTTTGAGGCCCTAAACGACGTTTTTTGGGAAAACTAGCAGCAACATGGGTCCATGGACAAATGTTTCTCTTCCCAAAGTTGTAGTTCTTGGATAGATCTTTCTAACAAGATACTGTGCACATCAAATGACGATCGGAGGCCAAAGTTATGACCCCGGGAAGTTGATGTATCAATTTACCCAAACGGGGCCCACAGTTTGATGTTTCATCTTCTAGGGTTAGTTTTTTGGATGTTTAGTGTTTTCCATTGTTTCTCAACAATAAATAGGCCTTTGAGCTTCATTGTAACATAGTTTAGAGGCATGTAGCCATCACATCGCTTCTTAGAGATAAGATACCATCGCCTTAGCTAGTTTATTTCCATTTCTATTTGTAAGCATATTTTAGTAATTTACATTAATGAAATGAAGTATTATTTCTACCACATATTTATGTATATAGTTATGTCTGTACTTTGTTGTGTTCCTATTTAAATCGAATTAGTGGCATCTGAGCGGTCTACTTTTTTTCTCTGTTTTTCTTTGCATGTCCCCAACGAGGTCGAGATATAAGGAGTTAGGGCTTGAACTGGTTGAACCTTTGCAAGAACAGCCTTGCAAATCCTGACAACCTCCCATGGCAGATGAAGAGAAAGACGAGGGTGTAGGAGATCCTATCAAAATCTTGGTTGAAGAAGCCCTCGAGTGACAAAGGAACGCGATGATGGACAACTTTGCCCAAATCCTTCAGCAGTTACCCAGGGGTGATGCATCAGCTTCCAACAGCTACTCTAGAAATGCCACATCGTTTAAGGTAAAAGTTAATTTTGAAATCCCCATATTCGAGGGCCAAATAGAAGTAGATGCCATCGATAAATGGTTAAATTTGCTAGAGGGTTATTTTTCTGTTCATGATTTTTCCAGTCGGGAAAAGATTATTTTCACTCTTATTAAAGCAGCCCCCCGCATGAAGGACTGGTGGGAAACCTACTGCAAGCATAAGGATGAAAGTACAGACTCACTATTTTCGGTCGCACCCACTTAGAATTCATTCCGAGATGCCATCAAGGAGCAGTACTACCATGTCGGAAGCTATGAGGATAAATACATAAAGTGGACCATGCTGCGATAGGGAAGGGTCAAAGAGGTGCCAGAGTCCACCAATATTTTCCATACCCTTCGCACAAAGTTGGGTATCAAGGATTTGGAGCGGCATTTGGTACTCAAATACCGTAGCTATCTGCACAAGTACATCAAGGAAGAAATAGAATTCCTGAACATCTCCTCGCTCAACACTACATACTGATATGCTGTCCGAGTCGAGCAAAAGTTTAAATAGAAGAAGCGAGACTTTGGATCTGTGAATCTGAAGCAAGGGAAAGGTTCCCCCAAACTGCAGAACAAAGGACAAAGCCAAGTGTTACACTGAAATTTGTCACCATGACTATCTGCAGTTAATATGGCTTCATCAATAGTCATATTATCCTCCTTGTCAAGCCTCATACCTCTACTCTTCATGTCAAACTTCAAAAAGAGAGAAAGTCAGTTAAAAACATGTTTATCCCAGGGTCCAACAAGAGATTTCCTCTACTTTGACAAGCTCACCCACTCCCAATATGGCAACAAGAAAGGATAGTGATCTCTCCTCACAAGTCAACAATGGAAGTCCTAATTCCAG
>APFE031217466.1:0-12892 GCA_000404065.3 Pinus taeda | reverse complement strand
TTACATCTAATTGCTCAAGATGCAAATCTTCAACTGCCACTAGACTTAAAATAGTTCTGATTGAAGTCATTTTAACAACAGGAGAAAATATTTCATCAAAATCAATACCTTTCTTCTGTGCAAACCCCTTCACCACAAGCTTAGATTTGTACCTCTGTTTTCCTCCATCTTCTTCCTTCAGCCTGTAAACCCATTTATTCTGCAATGTAGTTTTACCTGCAGGCAACCTGACTAAGTCCCAAGTCTGGTTATGCCTTAAGGAGTCCATCTCTTCTTCCATGGCTACCTCCCACTTCTTCCTGCTTTCAACCTGCATTGCTTCTTCATAACATTCGGGTTCACCGGGATCAGTCAACAATAAATAATATAATGAAGGAGAGTATCGTTCAGGGAGTCTACTTATCCTGGTAGATCTTCTAACACCGTTTTCAGGTGTTTGGCGTGCTTGTTGCTGTTGTGGTGGTTGTTGCTGTTGTGGTTGTTGATTATTATTATTTCCAGGCACCTTTACTTTTTCAATGATTTCATCAAGAACTGTGTATTCCTTGTTTTCTTTTTCCTGTTTCTTTTCCTGCAACTGATTCTTATACAAGACCTTTTCATTGAATATTACATCTCTGCTCCTGATGATTTTGTGATTTTCATAATCATATAAGCGATAACCAAAATCATTAACACCATATCCAATAAAGGTACATTTCTTTGACTTTGCTTCAAGCTTTGTTCTATTTTCTTTATCAATATGGACAAAGGCCTCACAACCAAAAGGCTTTAAAATAGAGTAGTTTACCTTTTTACCTGTCCATGCTTCCTCTGGAACACCACCATCCAAGGAACTTGAAGGCCCTCTGTTTATTAGATAAACAGCAGTATCTACAGCATATGCCCAAAACTGTAAAGGCAATCCTGCATGCAATCTCATGCACCTTGCACGCTCCATGATTGTCCTGTTCATCCTTTCTGACACACCATTTTCTTGTGGTGTTCTTGGAGCTGTCTTCTCTCTGTGAATTCCATGCTCTGAAAAATACCTATCAAACTCTTTGCTGCAATATTCACCTCCATTTTCTGATCTAAGACACTTCAATTTCTTTCCTGTCTCGATCTCAACCAAAGCTTTCCATTTCTTGAAAGTATCAAATACATCAGATTTATTCTTAATACAATAAATCCAAGCTTTTCTAGTTGCATCATCAATAAAAGTAACATAATAACGAGAACCACTGAGAGATGATACCTGAGCAGGTCCCCATACATCTGTATGCACAAGCTCTATTTTTTCACTCTTCTTTTCTTTCCCACCTCTGAGAAATTTGACTCTCTTATGTTTTCCGTAAATGCAATTTTCATAGAAGTCCAAATCAACATTCTTCAAACCCGGCAACAAATTCCTTGAGTGAAGAATCTTCATCCCCTTTTCACTCATGTGTCCGAGCCTATGATGCCATAATGCTACATCTGCTCCTTTGGAAGTCAAAGCATTAACAGAGTTAGAAATACCATTGCATAGATACAATGTACCAACCTTTTCACCTTTTGCTATTACCAAGGCTCCTTTGGTGACCTTCCAAGCTTTATCTGTGAAAGTTGTCACACAACCTTCACTGCCTAATTGCCCTGTTGAAATTAGAATTTTCTTCAGATCTGGAACATGCCTTACCTCCTTTAGTAGCCATTGGTTTCCATTCTGCTGTTTTACAAGAACCTTACCCATTCCAACACCCAAACGGCTTGTCCAAAATCTCCTTGAACATAGTCATGAAAATATTTCTTATCAGGTGTGGCATGGAATGAGGACCCTGAATTTAGCACCCAGGAATCAGTAATATTTTTTAAAGAAAGAATCAAAGCATCTTGTAACACATCACCTGTCACATTTGCTTCATTATTGTTTTCTTGTTGTGCATCTCCTTCTTTTCCCTTCTGAGATCTAAAGTATTTCTTTAGGTGTCCTTTCTTTCCACATTTCCAGCACACTATCCCTGATTTGGACTTGGATCTGCCTTTCCTTGATTTACCACGATATCCTGAGCTCTTTCCTCTTTCCATTTTTCTTCCACTAGAATCTGCACTCAAAGCATTACTTGATGTCTCACCATATCTTTTCCATCACATTTCCTCGCTAAGGATAGCACTGACAACATCATCAAACTTTAAATTACTAGATCCAGAAACATAGTTACTAATGGCCATTACTAAACCATTCTAACTTTCTGGCAATGAGCACAAGAATAACAGAGCTCTAACTTCATCATCAAAGTTTACCCCTACAGAACGTAACTGACTTGTAACAGTATTGAAATCATTTAAATGGTCTGCAACAGATCCACCTTCCGACATCTTCATATTAAATAACTGTTTCATAAGAAATACGTTGTTTGAGGCCGAGGGTTTCTCATATAGTTTTGCCAACACCTTAATCAAACCCTCTGTCATTGTTTCCTTCGAAATGTTGAAGGTGACCGATGCTGTGAGGCACAACCATACTGTTCCGAGTGCCTTTCTATCGAGAAGATTCCATTATTCATCTGTCATACCCATCGACATCTTTGTTTTTCTGCCCAATGGTAGGTACAGATCTTTCTAATACATATAATATTCCATCTGCATCTTCCACAACGAGAAGTTTTGGTCATTAAATTTCTCGACCCTAAACTTAACATCTTCTGCCATTGCTCTCACTAGATTGAGGAACCCTTCTTTCCTGTGAGTTTATCAGCAAAATAGAACTTCGGCTCCGATACCAGTTGTTAGAAAATTATATATTACAGAGCAATGGAACACATATAATATTGCATAAATATAAACATAGAAAATGCATAAAACCAAAGAGACACAGATATACGTGGTTCACCTAGTTTGGGTTATGTCCACCCTGAACAACCAGTCCTTCCTTTCTATTATCCAGCAAAATGAAGAGACACAATCTATAGCAGATCCACTATAATATCCTATGTTTCTCGCTCAGAGAATACACATCTTTATCACAACCTCAATACAATTCCCTCATACAAAGAGAGGGTTTGTCTTCTAGGGGAAAAAAACCCTAAACTAAACATAAGTTCTACCGTCAAATCATCTGCCTAATGAACAGCCCAGATTGACTAGAAATTACTATACTTTTTTTAAGGCAATTTTACATTTGTTTTTAGCTTCGGGGGTGCTACCCTCGAAACCCCCGCTAGGGGACCGCTGGCCCCCAGACCCCCTAGCCGGGGGGGATCAGCCCCCCCGAACCCCCGTGGGGGGGACAACTCCCCCGCGCATGGAGGGATGTACAAACTTCTTGGGGTATACATCCGGCTGAAACAAAGACCTCTAAATAATCATGCTCCACACCCAACATCTTGAAGGTCAAACACATCTTTCATTCTATCCACATGTTGTTGAGCAGTATGAGAACCAATGTTATCAACGGTCACAATTTCAGATTGGTAATCTCCAAGCATAGTATTTAGCTAGCCTGGTAACACCAAAGATGCATACCTACCTGCCATAACTAGTCTGGAAGATTGACTGGAAGATGGACCTGATGTAGGTGTAGTTGTGATAACTACAATGATAGTAGGAATAACAGTCTGAGATATCACAGGTGAGGAAGTTGAGACTATGGAATGAGTAGGACTAGAGGGTTGTAGATTAACAGACTGGGAAGATTGGCTGGACAAAGAAGTTGCTACAACAGTAAAAGCTGAAAAATCAACAGATTATTGAATATAAGCTTCATCAATGGCTTGGTTCAAAACTGAAACTAGATCCTCTAATTAACAAATTGTTGTATGTATTCAAGATCAGGATCTATTTCACAAGGCTGGGTTTGGGGGATATATGGTTGCAGTATGGTTTTGTCAATGACAATCTGATCTATAAAAGTCTCAGATTTTGATTTAAACAAACTATGCTGGAAAGGAAAATCAAACTCTACATCTTGAATAGTTTCAAATTTCTCTGGAAGGGAGTTAGACCTTGACAAAGGACTATTCTTAGGAAGAGAATTGAATCTAGACAATGGACTATTACTACCTTGACTCTCTGCGAAGATTTTCTTTCTCACCAATTTCTATGGATTATCTACAAATTCAGTAGGGTTGGGATCAGGGTCAGCTCTAGTGAAGATTATTTTGGGAGCCATGTCTATTAAAAATTCATCACACAACTAATAAAATCAAAATTAAAAACACACTCAAATATATACTAGATAACAACCTCAGATCATATATTTCATGATGATATAACAATTTTTGTTTAATTGAAATAATGATTAAATACTAGGGAATAATGATTTTTCAATCTGAAAGGTTTTCGCTCCCAAGTATGGTCGCCACTATGTTGTCATTCTATATTTTTGAGGTTGAGGGAGTAAATACATAAGACAACATCAAAACCACTTTGGAAGCTGGGATCTAGCCCTGTTAGCCTCAGAGAGGGATCTCTCTGCAAAATTTAGCTTTTTTTTATGTAAATTTTAGGCTATTTATGATTGTATTGTTTGCTTTAATTTGATTGGTTTGGTTGATTTGAGTGTTATAATTTCATTGGGCTATGGATTCTAAAGATTAAAATGGATTTTGCATCAATTTTTAGAGGAGTTCTCACAGGGAAATCCAGGTTGCACTATTTGGATATTTTCAAAAATTAAATGGATGGTGAAATAGCATAAGTATAAGGTTCAGTAGAAATCAACAAGCAATTAAGAATTCCATGATTTCACTTTAGTGGAAAACATTAAATTTATCAACAACCAAAATAGGGTGCTCTAAGTAACAAATCCTATTTATCATAGTTTCTATTAAGTAATTCAGATATTTAGAATAACAGAGAAAGAAAAACAATGTTTAAACAGATAAATAGAAGAAACACATCACCATTTGGTACACCACATGAATCTTGTGAAAGGTCCTTCTATTATTGATGCTCCAATACTTTGAAAACTACAATATGCAAAAAATATTACATTTGGAAATCAACCCTTAATACTTCAAACAGTGAAGTATTTATACTGAAAATTACAAATATCATTGTCAAATCGACATTGTATTATTAGCCTGATTACAAACAATATGATCTAATCTTGGCAGAAAAATAGGCCATGTAGACAACTGAAAAGAAAGGTGGCCCTGTTTTAATGGTTTCAATTGTTGAGTCAACCTGAAACTGTGTTGCGTTGTTGAACTGACTATCATGCTGGCTGATGTGCTCACCACTATCTTACTACTCCCAAATTACCTTTTTAATCTAGTAAATCGACCAGTTCTTCCCATCTCTTTTAATCTGGTATGGTCAATTTTGTTACCCTGTGGTAAATTTCATCTACCTTTTTGTATTTGGAAAATTCAATTTCACAGTAAAAATGTGTTTTACCTCATTTTGTATGTAGAATCATTTGACACAGTTTCCAAAAACGCCCTTGATGTCATACTTCCCTTTATTCCATTGACCTTGATACTTCTTCTAGCCATTTCTTTCATTTTCAGGACATGGTCTTCCTAAGTGATTAATTTTTCATTTATAACATAAATGTCGGGCAGTCCTTTTTGGATCAATGCTTCAATTCTTTTAGTGAGCCTGTTTACTTGCAGCTCCAAGGTTTCACATCTTTCTTCCAACTGATCAATAAGGTTCCTCTTTGTCAAGACTTTCTTGAATTCCAAAATAGTAGCAGTTCTCTCGCTGATTCCTACTTCTTCAGGTTCATATTTGGTCATAGAATTCAGGAATCTGATAATGTTGGAGGCTTCTATGGGCATCTATCCAAGATTCTCTTCCATGCACAATAGTTTTTGTAGCCTTTTCTATCAGCTCTTTCTGCTCAAAGATGAGTTGGATAGAAGGCCAAATCTCATTCATAGAGTATAGTATATTCATCCAAATGGTTTCATTTTGCTTGGACCAAGGTCTAACCAATTGAAGTGTCCCTTTCCACCTTCTTCAACTTCTCCAACAATCTCCGTGATTTCTACATTTCAATGACACGAGCAGCTTCAGCTTTGGCCTTTTGTACTTCTAAATCTTTGAGCTAATCTTGAAAAGTCTTAATTTCTTTTGATTGGAGTGACATGTTCTCCAGTGCCTTGGTCACTTGTTCATCACTTGCAGTATGAGTAGAAGAAGTGGATGGAGTGGATGTTCCTATAGCTGGAAGATGAGAAATGGGTATGGCATCCAGGGGAATAATGGCCATCTTCTGACTTTCTTCTTTCTCCATTATCAATTTCTCCATCTCTGCCTCCATTTGCCTAATCTATATATTTTTCTCTATGATCAGCTTCATCATGTCTGCTTTTTGTGCTTCACTTTCTTCAATGTCCTTGGTCAATGGATCCTCTGTGGCTGGTAGCTTTATTTGTTTTCTCATGGCTGCAATGTCCAGATTCTTCTTTTTAATAATCTCCTCAACAACATTGACATCTTTAGGGTCATACCCTATCTTTAGTACCAAATCCTCCAAATATTTGAACTTGTTATCTTTTGCGAAGGAGGACACTTTCTCCATTTTCAACTGTGACTAAACATTAGGAAATGAAACCTGTAATTTAGATAATGACATAGCAGTGTTAGTTAAAGTAGAAGATATCATTTCACTAGTAATCTTGTGCATCTCCATTTGATCAATGGGATGAATGTCTTTAGTACTGAACTCAAATGTGGTGCTCTTATAGTATGCTATTGTTTTTGGCTATGGAACTTGGACCTCAAGGAAGGTCATCTGCATTTTTCCATGCTCTGTGTCAAAGACTAAAAACAACCTACTTTATGAGCTAGAGGTCTGCTTCCAAAACCAATTATAAGTATTATTTTTTAGAATCTCATTTCTGAGCTTAATCTCCCTCTACCTGTCAAAAATTGTCTTCTTTTTTTCTATTTGGACATTCTATGACAGTAGTTCAGTCTCCTTCTGACCTTGTGATGATGAAGGTCAACTAGGAGATGTTGTGAATTTGCTAGTTATAGGTGGTGAATCTGTGATTATGATGGTAGCCTGCTCTTTTGTTTCTTTGTCCATCTCTACTCTAGGAGTCAACTTTTTCCACTTCCTGTAACTGATCCTGAACTCTTTGGCTTCACTCCTAGTTTTTGATGAAGATCCTTCCTCCCTCTATCTGTTGCTTAATTTTTCTTGGGGAGTGAGAGTCTGCAAACTGGAAGTGGAAAAGATTTTTTATTCAGCTTCCTATAAGGTGTTTTCTGTCCATTCCAATTGATTAGCATACTACTCTATTTTAGGCCTTGAAGTATGAATGTAAGGAGTTATTTTATTCTCCACTTTGAGCTTTGAAATAATGCCACAAGGGTCATAAGACCAAGTAAAACATAGATTGAACTTCATTTCTTTAAGCATCTTATCAGCTTCTTCACCTCCTGTCTTGGTATTACATACAAATGGGCCCACCTGTCTCCTTATTCTGAATTGTGATTTCTTCTTGGCCACTACAAAATGGATGTCATCTGAATTCAACATCTTTCTAATATAATCTAGGGCAAGAATCCTCATGGGGAGGTATTTGGGGAGTTTGTATGGTGCCAATTTGCAACCATACAACCTGATCTCTATGTAATTTTGGTATAAATACCAATCCCGAGTCTTTGGTTGATCTGTTAGGTGCAAAATTCTCTTGACTTCTTCACTGATTCTTGGCTGAATTGCATTGTTAAGGATGTTCATGGAAGGATGAACAAAATATTCAATGAACTTCGTATAAGAAAACTCCTATTGTTATTTCATGACCAATGAGGTCCAAAAGATCCTTGGCTGCTGATTGCCTACATCACCAAGCTTCTATATTGCAAAACTAAATTTTTCTTCCTGATAGTAGAGGAACATATAAATCAAAATGGAGTTGTAATTAAACACCTATTCTTTGGGAAAATTTATGAATTGTTCATGAATATTGTCACCCAAGAATTGATTGAAATTAAACACAATAGAAGGCTTGTTGTCTGTGGAAAATATGGAGAGGAATCCTAAAATGGGCTCATATACCCACTGTTTAGAAAAATAACCTAAAATATAGGAAAAAATGGATATAATTTGTTTGGCTTGATGAGGGAAGATGGAGGAAGGATATGGAGGATTCTTTCTGGGTAACTGGGCATTCTCAGGCAAGAATATTTCGAAGATTTTATCTCTGGTGGAAAAATCCAACTTATGATAAAGCTGAGTGAGGACTTCTAAGGAGAAACGAGTATTATTTTCCACAGTGGGAGTGAGCATTATTTGGTCAATGGACTAGGCAGAAATTGTGAAGAAAATGTCACCTGAGGGGTCATGATAGCTCTTTGAGTAGGGACATAACATGCCTAACACCTTTTGGTAAACTCAGGGGCTTGGAATGTCAAGGGGAAAATGCAATGGAGAAGATTGGACTCCCAGAGCCCAATTTCATCGATTTTATCTGCATTTTTGTCTTCTAACTAGCAATATAATTCAAGAAAATCATAGTCACATTGGGTTTCATTAATCCTGTAATCCCTGTCAGCCAGAGGGATATGATCTAAGTCTACAGAAGGGGGAATCAAAGGATTAACAGGCTTGTCTTGGGTTTTGGTCTTCGAAGGCATGATTGTAACAATCTGAAAAACAAGAGGAATTTACAGAAGAGCTTACTAGGGAAAATATTTGGGCAATGAAATGTTAGGTGAAACAAATAGGGAACTGTCAATTTTTGTGTTGGTCTGATCGTGAAGTATCTCTGAGAGTGATCGTTGTGCAAAACATTTCCATTTACGAAGAATCTAGAGTGAAAAGGGAGGAGAGAGATGGGTTCAAAAGCTTTTTAAACATTGTTGCGAATGTTCCATTGAAAATGGAATGGGACCGTTAGGCCTGAACGGTTACTCGAGAATTACAATTTTAATTCTAAACGGTCGTTTGTCGGGAATGCATTTAATTTTCTAACAGCTAGGTGACATGGTGGGAGGAGAATATAAAAGGAAATCGTTGTGGGGTGTTACACAAAAAATTGTCACCATGACTTTCTACAGTTTGTGTGAGTCCATCACCACTCATACATACCTCCTTTGCAAGTCTTAAGCCTCAGCTCTTCATGTCAAGCCTTGAAAATGGGAGAAAGGCCTTAAAAATATCTCAAATCCTGGTTTCGCACTTTCTCCTAGCATTGCCTGCGGTACTGCACCCAATGATCATGTCCCCTGCGAACCTGACCACTCTGTCTGTTAAGTGATGGGTGTGAACCCCTGTAAAAGTTAAAAAGGTGTGAGTTCACTCTTAAAAACTCACCTTGGGTCACTTCTGGATGCTTCTAGAAGTAATATTATGCTAGCAAGTCCGCTCCACCTTGGTTCATCCATTCCATAAGTAAGGGAGCTAACTCCATGATATGAGGTGCTTATCCCATTAAAGGAGGAACTTATCCCTTCAATGGTGGACCTGCAACTTCCTCCATTTGCACTATAAATTCAAGCATTGGGCTGGTTGTAGGAGAGGTTGAAAGCTAAATATTCTTGAGGGTAAATTCTATTGGAAATTAGACTTCCTTTTTGAGCTTGTGAGAGCAGAGATCACATACCTTTCATTTCATTTGGGAAGTGAGTGAGGCTTGTCAAAGTAGACGAGATTCCTGCTGGACCGTGGAAAGAGCTTGTGCAACATCAAGGCAAAGGTTGTAAGGTTCTTTTATTCATAAAGTTAATACAATCAAGTTTGTTTTTCACAATGAACTGTCTCTAATGGTTTATTTTATGAGCTCCTTGATCTTCATAATGAACATGTTTTATTATAGTATCTATGCAGGTGTTATTTGATGTGTGTGTGTTTGTGTATGCAAGTTATTACAAAGGAACTGCTTGAAGCTATTGTAATCACTTTTGAGTGTTTTTATCTTTTGATCTTTGGAACTCTCACCCAATTTTCTTGATTTGCACTTGATTGGTTCTTAGATTATATTAGAATCATCTTGTGTTTGAGAATTCTCTTGCATATATCACACTTGCATAATTAGAATTCTCATTTTCAGAATATGAATGAAAAATGTGCATAGATTACATTTGCATACTTTTCAACTGAATTGTGCATAGATTACAATTGCATAGTTTACATTCTGAAAAATTAATCGTATATTTAGATCAATTTTCTTTGATTTGAATTTACATATTTTTATGCTTGTTTTAACACACAAAAATAAAATTAAACACTGTTTTGGAATTGATTTGCATTAGTTTTTCTTGATGAAATTAGTGCATTAGATAATTTGTTATATTTTCTCTTAGTTTTTTTGCATTGTTGGAAGTGAATGGAAACTCTCTCCTTACTTTAGTTAGCATTCATCAAATGAAATGACATATTGCAGCATATAGTTTGCATTTAGGAAATTTTGAGACATTACATACGGTGAGGCCTGAAAACTGAAACATAATCCAAGATCAACTTTAAAATGAACTGAATGAATCTAACAACACATTGGAACATAACTCACACTTTTTAGAGGCCTAGGCTAGAGACGTGCTCCGGCATCGTTAAACCTAGTCACTTTTGTTTCCACTCAAGGTTGGGTGATTCCTCCTTCTGTTACTCAATAGTGGTCTAGTACGGAATTGTGCTCCCACATACCATCGAGTATATGGGGAGACCCCACTAGGTTATCATCCTTTATCCATAGGAAGCCGTGTCTACCGCCTTACAGCCCATAACGAACCGAACATAGCATTCGGGAAGATTGACTGCCGTACGGAAAGTCCTTGGTTTTCATACGATTGCCAAGGTGTATATGCAGTTTTACGGATTGTCTGGTAAACCTTTTGCCTAGTTCTCCAGAGTAGTCACTTTTGATCCTTTTCAGACTCCCTAAAAGAAAAGGCTCATCCGAGCATTTTTCACTTCAAGCTCATTAAACATTCAAAGGCGACTAGAGTCATCTTTTGGTCCTTTTCTCGACTCTCTAAAGATGAAAAGGTCAAGTTATGTCCTTGTGTCTACAAATTAAATTACCCGCGATCACATGCCCTGTTAGATTCTATTTCTTGGCCATTTGATTGTGTGTCTTGGCTCTTTTTCAACCCCGTGTGTGATTTTCAGTTTTTGATGGCAACCTTTCCAGCATTCACCAACCCAGGAATCCCCTCCAATGGGAATCATGGTCATTTTCCTCCTTTTGGGAATGTTGGTGCTCCTTACATGGCAACGTTGTCCCTTCCTGGGTTAACTGTTGGGTTTCCTGTTTGGTTGTTCTCGACCTCTGTGATCCCTAATGTCTCAACTACTGGTCAATCGGTTCCTCCACCCAAACAACATCATGTTGATTCCAAGGTGGACCTCTCCACTTCTTTGCCAGTTTCTACGTCCTCATCTTCTACTTCGCCTGGTGAAAGTCCATATTCAAGTAACCAGGTGGCTAAGAAGAAGAAGAAGAAGACAAAGAAGAAGAAGTCTCATAAGCGAGAGGTTAAAAGTGCAGCTACTGCTCCGAGTATAGCTCAGGTCGGAACTCCTTCTGCTCCTTCGCGGAAGGTTAAGTTTCCTTGTAAATTGTGCAAGGGAGACCATCTTCTTCGTGATTGTCCTGGACTTCCTAGGATCTTAGAAGTATGGTCTCACGCTCCGGCTCATCCCTCATCATCCTCTGAAGCTCATGGCGATGCTACCCTAGCAGCTGGTAATGGTAAGAAGAACGGGAAGATTCGATTCCCCTGTAAGCTATGTGAAGGCGACCATCTCCTTCATCTTTGTCCGCTCATGGATAAAGCTTTCGTTGTTTTGGAAGGTCTTACAGCTTCTACACCCTAGCTCCCCGTTGGTTATTAGAGGCTCTCTTCAGATCCTCTCCCTGTCGACAAAGCGATTGATTTAAATCCTTCTCTTGTCCATCCCCCTCTTACCGAACCGAGCTGTGGTAAGCCTGTTCGGGACCAACCATTGGTCGGAGAGAGTGTCAACCCGGGTTCACCACCTGTTGATCACTCTGTTTCGGAAGAGCATCATGCTCATGTTCTTCTTGTCTCGTCAGATTCTCCTGAGTCCGAAAACGACCCTCCTATCCCAGCTGATCCTGAGAGTCCTTCTTCGCTACCTTTAGAGCAAGGGGGCTTCAGTCGTTTCCTTCGACTGGAATCATTTGACTGCCTTCTGCCTTCCATCCAATGTGCCTTTCCAGATTATAGTACATGCCTATGATAAGGCAATACCTAGCACTATCTTGGATGAGGGTGCATCTGTCAGTCTTATGCCTTCTACTACTTGGCAAGCTTTGGGCTCCCCACAGCTTGTGCCGGTCGCACAGAATCTGATGGCGTTTGACGGAGGAACTATTCAACCATTAGGGATCCTTCTGAAGTTCCCTATTACTTTGGGAGGCAAAACCGTCTATATAGATGCACTGGTTACCCAAGGTGCTTTAGATTTCAGTCTTCTCCTTGGTCGTGACTATGTTTATGCCATGGGGGGCCTTGTCTCTTCACTTTTTCATGTGGTTTGCTTTCCACACGACGGAAGGATCGTGACTATAGATCAATTATCATTCTTTAGTCCCCCGATGCCTCCTGCGCAGTTGTCATCCCCTCCTGGTTTTTATCCACCGGTTGTATTTGCCCCACCGCAGGTCAACTACGTGGATATTTATCCCGTGCCTGTATCCAGTGATGAGGCCGTCGTGCATAGTGTCCTGGGGGCATTGGGTCCTGACTTCCAAGATGTTATCCTTCCACCGGGAGCGGCACTCTTGGAAGCAAAAACTTCCTATTCATTATGATGAAGTTTGTTCGGAGCATAGTTCACTTTCCTATGTCAAGCTCCTTAAAAAATGAAACTGGGTCTGGTGGAGCACTGTTCCTTGTCTTGTGTCAAGCTCGTTAAAAAATGAAACAAGGGTTATGAGGATAGTTCTTTTACTGTGTCAACCTCATTAAAAAATGAAACAACTCCCTTTCCAAATCGAGTCTT
>APFE031217459.1:0-13439 GCA_000404065.3 Pinus taeda | reverse complement strand
GTTTATATATGCTTGTATATGGTTAATGCACATCTGATCCTGCATTATTTATGAACTTAGATCCTTGTTTCTTGCATACTAGTATGTTGTTGTGATTCTACAGGTCTTTTTGAAGCTGAGCAGACAAAGAAGAAGCGGCACAACTCTATCAAGAAGGAGAGGAAATCGAGCGCAAGTCTCAGGTTGGCCCTCTTGGTTCTCCTCTAATCTATTTTCATAAAAGGAATCAATAGTAGACTTTGATTGTTTGTTTCTAAGATATCCACCCATCTTAGTGGGAATAACAGCATCCAAGTGGACACTATTCCCATATAACAAATAGCTACCAGGACTCTGTGAACGGAAGGGATAAACTGTCGGATTAGGAACGACTGTGGTCGGATCTCATGCAAGAGGAGATTAGGAGAAGCACACGAGATGGTTTTTCATCCAAGAATGATGATGAAGAAAATCTAGCCTTAACAAGTAAGGCAAGGAAAGGAAAGGGGAAGGTTTCCCATTCCAAATTGAATTCTTCTCATGGAGGGAAGAAGGTTGACAAGTGTAAAGTGAGATGCTTTAATTGTCACGAGATGGGACATTATGTGACTAATTGCCCATCGAAGAAGTCCAAGAAGGGATCCTCGAAAGGATTGGAAGGTGAGGCATTAGCCTCTCAGTTCGAAATGTACTTTACCCTCATTTCATGCATGGTGTCATCAATGGTGGGTTGTGTTTGGTATCTTGACAATGGAGCCTCATTCCACATGGCCGGTGATAAAAGTTTATTCAGTACCTTGGAGGGGAAATACCTAAATATGTGCATAGAGATGGGTGATGACAGAAAGTATAGTGTTTTAGGAGTGGGCACGGTTTCTTTTCAGAGGGAGCATGGAGCTCCTATCACCTTGACAAATGTGAAGTATGAGCCTGGACTGAAGAAGAACATGGTATCAGTCACGATGTTGGAGGACAAAGGCTACGATGTTGTATTTAGTAAAGGAAAGGCGTTCCTAAGACACATAGCCATGGGTCAGGCCAAGAGGATTAGGATTCGGGTGAAGAATCTCCATAAACTAGAGGTAGATGATTGTGCAACATTGAGTACGAAAGCAGAATTGGTGCAAAGCCAATACATTAGCGAGTTGTCACACAGGTGGTTGGGCCATTTGTGTCATGGAGCCTTGAAGATAATGCAGTAGATATCTACAGGACTTCGCAAAGGTAAACTTGAGCAAGTTGACACATGCAAAGGTGGTACCTTGGGAAAGTACACCAAGTCTTCCTTTCATGATCGAGATAGTCGAGCATAGGCTATCTTAGAGCAAGTTCACACTGATTTGTGTGGACCATTCTCGATGGAAACCACAACGAAGCAAAGGTATTATGTGATTTTCATTGATGATTTTTCTCGTAAATTTTGGATTTATTTCATGCAGAAGAAGGACCAAACCTTCACAAAGTTTTGTGAGTTCAAAGCTTTGGTTGAGAAAGAGTCAGGGAAGAAGATCAAGGCCTTAAGAAGAGACAACAATGGAGAATATTTCTCTCAAGAGTTTATGTTGATGATCTCATATTTACAGGTGATGATCAGTTGATCATGTCTTGTAATGAGGACCTTGCAAGAGAATTCGAGATGAAAGACATGGGTCTCATGCATTACTTCCTTGGCATGGATGTGTGGAAGAAGGATGGGGAGTTGTTTGTGTCTCAGGGAAAGTATGCCAATGAGATACTCAAGAGATTCCACATGGAGAAGTGCAAGCCCATGTAGACTCCTCTAGCTGGTAACTGGAGGAAGGAGGATGCTACTTCAGGAGAAGTAGTAGAGGGTACTGTGTATAGGCAGCTTGTGGGTTCACTGATTTACTTAGTGAACACACGACCAGATTTGTGGTATACGGTGAACTAGCTGAGTCAAGCTATGGTTCAGCCTACCAAGATGTTTTGGAAGGCGACAAAGCATGTATTGAGATACCTTAGGCACATATCAGTATGGATTATGGTACATACAGATAGAGGGAGTGAAGCTACAAGTATTCACTGATGCAGATTGGGCAGGGAGTCCATCAGATCGGAAGAGAACATCAAGAGGGATTTTCAGCCTTGGGTTAGGTACAGTTTCTTAGTACAGTAGGAAACAGATGTCGGTTGCACTCAGCTCAGCAGAGCCTGAATACATGGCTGCAAGTCAGGCAACATGTGAGGCCATCTGGATGTGGAAAATCCTAGTTGGGTTGTTTGATCAGAGGATGGATCCAACTATGATCTATTGTGACAATCCGAGTTGTATCAAAATCTCTAAGAATCCAATATTTCATGATAGGTCCAAGCACATCGATATCCGATATCATCATCTCAGACTGTGTAGTGAAGAGGATCATGTTGCTGCAACATATTTTGACAGAGGAGCAATATGCTGACATTTTGAAAAAGGAATTGTCAAAGTGTAAATTTAAGTTCCATAGAGACATGATCGGGGTGGCAGATAATCCCTTTCTTGTTGAGAGTGAGTGTTGAAATGTGGCAACAAGAATATTCCAATTTTAATTTGTCCTTGAGTTAAAATTGAGAATTAAAATTTGAATTTAGTCTCACCAGTTGCTTGAAAAATAATTAATTAATTCATCTTGAGTTAATTAGTTGGAGAAATTCAGGTTAGAAGTCTTTCTGAAGTCATGCAACAGTTATCCCTTAAATTAAGGAGATTATCCCTTAGATTAAGGATATTATCCCTTAATTAAGGAGATAAGATTGAGTTATATTTGAGTTTTAATTAGTTAGCCTAGTTTACTAAGTTAAGTCTGGTTAAATTAGTTCCAAACTGTTTGAGGAACCAATTGTGAATTATCAGTCAGTTGATGCATGCATGCACTCAACTAGTGTACTCTAGAGAACTGAATATTCTCTCATCATTAACTCATGCATGTCTATTCTAAGAAATACCTAGTTGAGATTAAAGACAGGGACAATGAACTATCAGTTGCATGTGTTTTCCTATAAACAAAACTCATGCATGCAGAAGGAAGATCATTCCTTGAGGATTGCACATTTTTACAGGGTGTGAGATTAGTGTGAGAGATCAATGTTCCACTTGGTAACATGAGGATCACCCAGGAGAAATTGCGCAAGGAAATGAGAGCTTGGAGGGCAGAGAAGGCTTATGAGAAGTCTATTTTTCCTATGACCATCAGTGAGGATTGTACTGAGAGCTAGCTAGCTATGAGAGCTAAGGCTTTGTGTAATCCTGAGATATTTCCAACTTGTATGATAATACATATAGTAGGGTTTTTAGTTGAAGCTTTCCCCTGAGTATTATTTTTTGTTTTCATGTGCATTGATTCTTCTTCTGGTTATATGTGTTCAGCTCATTCTTGCTCAAACATTTTAAGCTTTCGCAAATTGATTGTAGAAGTAAGTTAAAGTATTTTTCTTTGGTTATATTGCATTATCGAGTTAACTTGCAGTAGATCTATAGAACTGGATTTGTAAACAGAATTTCTATATAGATGATTTAGTATTGTCATGAAATCGCATCTCAGATGGATGAAACTAGATCTAGGGTCTTCTATCTCGTCCAATCGTTCACTCAAGTATGAGTCTAACCATGTGAAAATATGATTTGAATTCAAACATGGGAAGACACTGTTTGATTACCAGACAATGTTGTAAGTTGTTAACATATGCAAGAGAAATCACCAATAATGATAATGATTCTCAAGTTATTACAGTAAACTATGCATGGTGTGAATAGATGTTTTGATGTCGAACACCATACAAAGTGTTTCGGTCGAAGGCGTGTGATGTCAACCTATCATCGTAAGCGAGAAACTTGCCATTGATGTATGCAATCCTCAAGGTAATGGAAGGGTGTTTCTAGGTCAACTTCTTGGATAATGTGCTGATGCTGAAAAGAAGCGACTTATCATAGGAGGGCCTTGATGTATCCCCCATCAATGACATGAAATGAGTGTAAGGATTTTGAAGACAAAATGTGACTGATAACACAATGTTCAGGAATGGCGGTCATGAAAATGAAGGTTTATGAGTATTGCAAAGGATGAAGTTCACTGAGTGACTTGAACATGTTGGCGACACTTGAATTGGCAGCATTGACCCAAAACCAAAGTGATGGATGGTGTGATAGACCATAGGTATGATAACAATCAAGTAGATAACCCAACCCAAATAGTCACAGAGATGAAGTGAAAGTGTCATGTTCAAGAGTGACTTGCTACCATAAAGTGATTTATCCCTTTTCCCATTTTCCCCAGTGATTGTTGACCAGTACCTCTTTATTTTTTTAAACAAGCTTGAAGAGGATAACATATGCTTGTCGTATAATCCCACCATTTATTTGAATCCATTTCTATGTGATGTTTTAACGAGTCTAGCGAAGGTGAAACTTGGTCTTGTCATGATGGACAAGTTTTTCACTATTTGATTTTGTAACGAGTTTAAAGACAATGAGAACTCGATCCTTTTCATATTTAGAGAGTTTGAAAATGGTCAAAAAGAAAACTCCACAAGTTCTTTTTCATAAATTATCTCTCAAGTCTGAAAAAGCATAAATAATACAAGAGAGAACCTATTGACCAAGTTCAATCAACGTACTCCTTTTTCGTAAGTAATCTATCTCGGTCCGGAAAAGGGTTAAACTTATACTGAGTAGATGTCATTTCCAATCTATTTACGAGCTGAAAAGGACAAGCTCTCAACAATATTTTCATATTTTGAGAGTCTGAAAAGAGCTTAAAGAGGACACTTGGGGGTTCCTTTTTCAATGTTTAACAGAGCTCGAAAAAGAGATAAAAGTATGCTCTGTGGTCAAAAGTACAATTCATGATCATGCACGTCAAATTCACTATATCAGTTGTAAACCTGCTCAAAGAACCACCAAACGGAGTAAAAATACCTATTTCATTGGAAAAAATAGGGAAAAACCATATCTTATTCATTTAATGAACATGAAATAACCATAAAACAAGAATTTACCAAGTCATTTTTAGCATTTGATATTTACCATTCAGTTTTTGTGCTCTAATCTAGTTTTTACCTCGAACTTCAGCAACTGATTGCGGGAGGTTCTGTGGATCATTCTTTGTGCCATCAGGACTAGGTAGGAGATCTACCTTTTATCTTTCATTTAAGGTCACTCTTTTTCAATTTTAGGCTATTCTTTTAGGGTTTTTGGGTCCCTAGGTCAAATATACCTTGCCCTGGGATCAACGCAGCCCAATGCATCAAAAACTGTGCTACAGTGTAGTCAAGCATAAGGGTACCTACTCTGAGTGCATTTTCTAAAGACCAAGGCTGCGTTGGGTGCAATTTAGAAATTTGTTTCATCTGTTTTACCCAAAATCTCTTCAAAATTTTGCATGAAATGGATCCTAACTAAGCCTATGGTTTGATTTCAGACTTTGATCGGATCAACATGACTATTACTTGGCGTGAAAGAGAACATGAAGAACAAAATATGATTGCCCTAAATGATCCTAGTACTGTTGAGGCCCTCAGATATTGTGGGTTACTCAAATATTTTAGGTTGTCCGAGATGAGGCAACAGTTAGAACTATTGCATTTCTTAGTTTATCCATAGGATCCATCGTAACACGCTTTTCACATAGGGGAAAAGTTCTCTCTATATTGATCGATGGTATTTACTTCCTTACAAGATTGTCGAGACTTGGTGCCCCCATATCTCTTTCAGATTCTGCCCGTGGGGGTGAATCAATGAGGGACTACATTCAATAGTTTTGTTGCCCAGGTACACATCTTAGAAAATATGGGAAGATAAACATCAGGGATGTTCGTGATTTGCCTTTGCAAACAATTCTCTTCACTATTGCAAAGTTGGCGGGTAGTGCGACACTTCATCTGGCGAATAGGTCATACATGCAGTATGTGCTTGAGTGTCTTGAGCCAACTATATTCAAATGGTGTGAGGCAATATTTTCTTTGATGAAAGAGAAACTAACTAAAGTAAAAAGCAGCAAGACGAAAAATTTTGGTCATGGTTCGATCTTGATTGCTTTTACTATGGAGAGAATTCCATTGATGTAACCTCAGCATGTGTCATTGAATTTAACTGGTCCCAGAGATACATGGATGCAGAGATGGCTCGAGTTGATGGCTAGACATGCTGGTCAATCATTAATCTCATTTCCTCCTACATTCTTCAGTTGGCTCCATCGACAACACATTTTCATCAACGAGAATCCATATGCAAGGATGGATTTTCATGGAGATCCAGATTTGAGATTACCAGTGGGTGCTCAATAGGGTGCTATAGGTAAACTGTTTTGACCATGTGTTTTGATTTTTTAAATTTTATATGTTTTTATGTTTTTTGATGTTTCCAAGACTAAACTAAAAATGTCCTCATGCATACAAATGTTGGTATTGTTCGACTAATGGGTCATCAATAGGAGGCGGGTGAACTAGCGTAGAGAAATGTCGAAAGAGCAGCTCTCCAGGATTTGGATTTGACAGAGACATTGGCGGAGTTGCAGGGTCATATAGAGGGGTTAACCCTTGGTATACCAAATGTCTGATTCGAGGAGTTACCAATGAGGCTACAACACCATACTATTGGTGTACCTAGCTGTTGGATGAGGCTATTGCACATGATAGCTCAGGAAGTGACCTGTTATCATGAGCATCATTAGATCTACTTAAGATGATTTACTGTATGCATTTTTAGTTTTGAGGTCAGATGACCAACATGCCTTGGACACAAATTTTTGTAAAAACCTTAAACATCTATCTATTTTAGTTTCAGTGTTTTTATATGGTTATGTGTAATCCTATTCAACTGTTGATGTGAATTGAAAATTTACTTTTTAAAAGTGTCATAAATGTTTGTTTAACACATAGCCTGCCAAAGAATCAGTCAATGTGTTAAAGTTCCTAGAAATGTGTTGATATTGAATGTAATCAAAATGTCTTTCCAAGAGACGAACTCTAAGGGACATACAATAAATAGTTAGATTTCAGATGGAATAAAACTTCGTAAGTTGTAGTAAGATAAGTTGTGAGTCTAGCCTAATGATGGTTTGGTGAATGACAAGTGAAATGGCATCAGAGAGGAGTTCGATCAATGCGCTATACTCAATGATATTGTTCATAGAATGACTGATACAAATCCCTTGAAAACTCACTAAATAACCACTTGGAGCGAATATGGCCCATGCTGAAGAAGATAGGTTTTGCGTACTATGACTAGCACCGTTGGCATAACCAACAAATGGTTCCAAAGATTCTGATATCTACAACAAATGAAAAGCGGATTACTAAACCACATATAAACTCTAAAAGTAACATTGTGACACATACACGCAATCAAAGCATATATATAGTGTTTTTTTACTACGCACAATCAAGCATAGTAATGTTTAAGATACAACCTATTTCAGGGCTATGACAATGGAATTCCATCATAATCAAACAACTCATAAGCGCCTTCTGCCAAAACACGCTTGACAATGTAGGGGCCCATCCATAGTGGTTCAAATTTTCCTGCTCCTAATTTATCAGCTTCTTGATCATAAAGCAAGACCAGGGCTCCTTATGAGAATATGCGAGGCTTGACATTTTTTTCATATTGCGCCTTAATTCATTTCTTATGTGCTTCATTGGCCAACGTGGCTTCACGACATGTTTCTTCTAGACGGATGAGTTCTAAGAAATGTGCTTCCTCATCAGAAGTGTCAGGTAACAAGTCAATCGTGAGTTTTAGTGATGAAATTTCACATTGTATGGGCAAGATTTATTCCAGAACATACACCAATTGGAAAGGTGTGAATCCAGTTGCGTTTCTTACCGAGGTTTGGTAAGCCCACAAAGGTGAGTACATGATCAAATTCCAATTTTGTTTGTGAACTCCTATCATTCATTGAAGCATTTGCTTGAGGATTTTGTTGATGGCTTCAAGCTTTCCATTTGCCTATGGATAATAAGGAGTAGAACTATCATGTGAAATTCCTAACTTGGCAGTTAATTCAGTCATCATGTGATTGCGAAAATGCGAACCATCATCTGTAACTATAGCTTGTGGTACACCAAATTGTGCAACCACATGGTTGAAGAAAAAAAGTGCAGCCATCTCACCACTGTTGTTTAATGTACGCATCGCCTTGGCCTATTTCGTAAAATAGTCCACAATGACAATAATATAACCATGCCCCCCGGCCAAGGGAGGGTTACATGTCATGAAATCAATGCCCCATTTTGCAAATGGTCCAACAACGATGATGTAATGGAGTGGTGCAGGTGGTAATTAAGTTTTATGGTTAAAAATCTAGCATGCATGACAACTTATGACATCAATAATGCAATCGTTAAATATGGTTGGCCAGAAATAACCAGCATGGAGAATATTCTATGCAGTAGCATAAACAGATAAATGTCCACCACAAGCACCAAAATGGTAATAATTCAGAACTTTCTTGGCTTCCTCATGTTTGAGGCACCTCCGTAAAATCATATTGATACTACGAAGGTAAAGGGTGTCGCCAATGATCAGATAATCTTTGGCTTGATATCAAATGCATCACTGCTGCGAGCGAGAGGTATCAGTCCAAAAAGTTTGGGTTTGGAGATAGACCAATATATCTCCATACCAAGGGTCAGATGACAATATCAGAAACAAAGACTCATCCGAAATTGATGGTTCCATTGTTGAGTCGCTGGTGGTAGAGGGAAGGTCGCAAAGAAGCTCGAAAAAAACTAGAGATTTCTTTGACTTGGATTTGATGAATTCTAAATCAAATTCCTGCAAAATGACAATCCATTTTGAATATTCCCCCCCCAGCAATTAACGTGACAAGATGTATGTCATAGGGTTGTAATGACAGTGGTCTTTTGAAGTAGGATATAATGGTGAAATATTTGTACAACTTGAATGGTAGCCAAAGTTAGCTTTTCAACGTAGGAGTACTTAACTTCTGTATCATTGAGATTACGACTCAAATAATACATCAGATGTTCAGTCCCATATTCTTCTTGGACTAAAACCATAGCAATGGTTGTATCTGCAGCGACAAGATACAGGAAATAGTTGTTTTGATAATTAGGGGCATACATTAATGATGCTCAAATCAGGGTATCTTTGAGAGCATCAATGGAAGCTTGCGCAACCTGGTCCCAATGGAAGGGAATTCCCTTTTTCAAAAGACGAGTAAATCCTTTAGCTATTTCAACATAGTTGGGAATGAATCTCCTTAGAAAATTAGCCTTCCCTTGGACTCTCTGTAATTGAAGTAATTTGGAAGGTGGAGGCAGATCAAGAATTGCCTTAACCTTCAAAGGGTCGAGTCGAATTCCTTCTTTAGAAACTACGAAACCAAGAAAATGAACATAACCAACACAAAACACACATTTATGTGGATTGAGTCAAATTTTGTAGTGTCGGCATCAGAAAAATATGGCTCTCAGATGTTGCGGGTGATCAACCCATTTCCCAAAATGAGCAGGTAAATCATCTAGATAGGGTTTAACAATGTGTTTGATGTCATGGAAGGCATAATTCATAGCCCTCTGAAAAGTTGCCTCAAAATTCTTCAAACCAAAAGGGATTTTTCTATATTCGAATGTGCCCCAGGGACAAATAAAGCCATTTTTATATTGGTCTTCTGGGTGGAAAGTGATCTAATTATAACCGGAAAATCCATCCATAAATTAAAATATTTTACATCCGGCATAATCATCAATTATCTAGTCGATAAAGGGAGTGGAATAGTTGTATTTTGGACAAACATGATTAACATCCCTATAATAAACACACACTCATATTGTTCCTTGTTTCTTCATGACAGGAACAATATTGGAAACCGAATTGGTAAGAGGAATGGGGTATATGAAACAAGCACGCAAAAGTTTTTCAACTTCTACTTTTATGGCAGCAACCTTCTTCGGATGAATAGGACAGAGGCATTATCATACTGACTTGACATCAAGATACATTTCAATCATGTGTTCAACTATACTAGAATCAATACCTGGAATTTCCTCATATGACCAAGCAAATATATCGCGAAATTCATGAAAAAGAGCAAGGTAAGTTTCAAGTTCTGATGGAGAACAAGATTTTCCAACATGGATTTTTTCTACAATTCCAGGTTTGGTTGAAATATCGATAGAAATGGTTTCTTCGATATTCGATAAGTTTTGTTTAGAATCGACTATGTATATAAATACATAATTCGAAAGGAAATCAATGATTGAAGGGTGATTTAGTTCATTTGGAATATTTTCTATATGATCTGGACGATGGGATTGATGATCATAATTTTCCCATGGTTCTTCTTTTGTCATCATTGATTGGATGATTCCTTCATCACTAGAAAATGTACATGAAAAAGGATTAGAGGAAGTAACATATTCTAACGAACGATCAACCCATACAATTGGTGATGATGGATTTGGATTTGCCGCACAATCCAAAAAGATTGATTTCTATACGAGCTCAATGGGCCTTAGCAACATGGTTTCATTATGCATATCAACTTCAGAATTATTCGAAATATTCCATGAGTCAGGTGAAGTGGAATATATCATGTTATAGGTCTCAAATTTTGCAACTTCTACCATTTTTGATGGTGACGGTAGCAAAAAAGTTCCCCTTAGAGAAGAATCTTTGAAGAGACCTACTCCAACGTTCTAAAGAGATAGTAGGGGCTTGTGAACTAACGAAACGCTTCCAGTTGCCTGTGAACTAGAGGAAAAGAAGGCAAGTTGATCAATTACTGTGATTTCGCTTTTATGAGGGAAAATGATCATACGGAAATATGTCGAAACCACAACAACCATAGCGTAAACCCGCGATCTTCCTAGCAAAATGTTCTAGTAAAGGGATCCATCAATGACCTCAACTTCAACAGTTACAATTTCCCCCCCTAGTTCTATTTGTATGCTACTTAAAATTCCACAAGGTGTATAAGTGCGGCCGTCAAAAGATTTTAACGTTGTAGGTGACCGTGACAAAGGCGACGAGCCAAGTGTTTTCCAACAGTTCATTAACCTGATACAAGTAGATGCACCCTCGTCAACAATGGTTCGGTGAACAAGTTTATTTAAAGCTTTTACTTGGATCAAGAATGATAATTGTGCCAGTAATTGTGGCATATAGCCTGCATGGCTAAAAACCATGAGATTGGAACCCGTTGGATCAATTCCACCAATTTCTCACAATAAAGCCTACTTTTGGTAGGGACAATTTTGAAGCACCTCAATGATCGACATAGCAGAAGGTGATTGAGAAAAATCTTCTACTATGTTGTAATTTTGTGTTGGTCGAGCTTGAGGGTTGAATGTAGATTTATGGACAACTCCCTTAGGTGGTTTTATTGTTAACTTTGGTGCAATGGGTGGTGGAATAGAGTTAGACGAAGTTGAGGTCGAAGTATTTGGTCGATATGTATCCTGGTTAATTGAAAACGATGATGGATTACCGTAATCTTTACTTCATGTAGTCACCAAAACATCAGTCTTAGGCTTAGTGGCGGATAGCATGAGAACTTGTGAAGTGGAAGCATGATCTGTAGCAACCATATGAGTCTCTAGGTTTGGAAAAGGGTATGTCAACATAACGGATGTATTAGAAGTCTTAAGAAGTTTTGAGACTTCTGAGCAGTGAGGGCAGTCTCATGTAAAGTGCTCCTCATTACAAATAAAACATGGGTAACGAGGTTTCCTAGCCAGAGAAGAGGAATCATATGATTTCTCTTGAGGGGGAGGATTTTGTTTCCTTTTGGTTTCCCCTTTTTCTTTCTTCCAGGTTGCTTTTCATTTTTACCTTTGTTAGATGACACGACATTTATTTCGGAAGCAAGTGTATTATCAAGTGCATTAGATGTTTGATTCGAAATAGCAAGTGTTTGAATAGATGGTCTACTTGCTGTTTGAGTACTTGAAGACCCAATCACATCGTCACTGACATGAGAGTCCTTACTATATGGAGGTGGTGGAACAGTAAAATATGGTCTAGGTGCATTTGGAATCTTATCATAGAGCATGCCAAACTAGGTGTAAATCAAGTCTAAGTATTGGGCATGAGCAATTACTTGCTCTTTAGTAACAACTCCTCCTTTAGACACATCCTCAGTGATAGATGGAAACAAATATTTGATAAATCATTCAGCTAAAAGTTGACCAGGAACAAAATTTTTGACCATTCAATGATGACGATGCCACTCATGAATATGAACATAAAATGTGAGTAGTAGTGGTATGTTTAAAATTGGTCAACAATTCCATTCCAATTTCATATCTGATGGGTAACTAGAAGTGGGTTAGAAATGTAGTAGCTAAGGATGTGAAGTTGTCAAATGAATATCGTGGTAATTCAATATACCACTTTGTAGCTGGACCAATGAGTGTTTGCTGGAAAAGACGTAGTCTAACTGAATCATTATTCAGGGATTTGGATGAACACCATAAATGAAAATTCATAACGTAATTAGACAGATATTCTCTAGGGTTTCCATTATGTTTAGGAATTTCATAAGGTAATTTATGTGGAATCACTGACCACCAAGGTGCATAAAGAATGGGATCATTGGTAAGCTGATTTAAATCTGGTAATTCAAGTGTTGTGAGAAAAGGAAATAGTTGGTTTAGGTCAGGTTGAGCGTAACCAGGGTAAGATGGAATTGCCTGGGCAATAGGCCTTTGCATACTAGCATAAGGAATCTCTTGCTGGTAACCTTTATAGGGGTGGGTTTGTTGAGAAAATCTAGTATAAGGTGGTTGCTGGGCACCAGGATAAATTTGCTGTTGTCCAAACCCAACATAGGCTTGTTGACCAGGACCTGGGTAAACTTGTTGTTGACCAAACCTAGCATAGGCTTGTTTACCAAGTCTAGGATAAGTTTGGTATTGTTGGAATTACTGTTGTTGATATTGTGGCTGCCATGGTTGTTGATGTAACGGTTGTTGCCCACCAATGTAAGTTTGAACAGGTTGTGAATAAATTAGACCAATATAAGTCTGAGTCATCCTAGTTAATGGTAAACTAGCCTGAGGTTGTTGGATTCTAGACACAAACAGTTGTTGTAAAATGGCCTGAGAAGACTGAGTCTGTGGACCTGAAATTGAGGGTCAGATGTTGAAGGACCAGCTTGCAAAGGTTGAGATACAATCAACTGAGCTTGTGCCTATGGTAAAGTTGTAATGATAGCTGTAGTAGGTACGGATGAAACATATGGCTTTGGTTGTGATGGATACACAAGTCTTTGTTGAACATGCATTGTAGGCTTCCATTGACAAACAATCATTCCATAATAAGTTGGACCTGAGGATGAGGATATACTGCCATATGATTGCCCCCCAGAAAATGGAGGATAAGAAGATTGGGCATATTGTTCTCCATATGGAGGTAACCCAGAGTAAATTGGATACATTGGATGGTAACCAGATGGACCAACTTAATATTGACTTGATGGATCAAACTGTTCAGTATC
>APFE031217457.1:0-14363 GCA_000404065.3 Pinus taeda | reverse complement strand
GTGGAGGTGAAGTTGTAGGTGGTGGTGAATAAGGAGGTAGAGGAGGAGGATGAGGAGGAGGGAGATGCGAAGCGAAGGTGGAGGAGGAGGAGGAGGAGGAGCAGGTGGAGGTGGAGGAGTGGTGGAGGAGGAGGTGTAGGAGGAGGAGGTGGAGGAGGAGGAGCATGAGGAGGAGGAGGTGGATGCAGAGGTGGTGTAGGAGGCGGAGGTAGAGGAGGTGAAGGAGTAGGTAGAATTAGAGGTGGTGGAGGTGGTAGAGGTGGAGATGGTGGAGGAGGTCGATGGGGAGGTGGGGCAGTAGGAGGTGGTGAAGGACGAGGAAGAGGTGGTAGTGGTGGAGGAAGGGGAGGAGGAGGATGTTGCGGTTGAAGAGCTGGTGGTGGAGGTGGAGTTGGAGGAGGTGGTGGAAGATGAGGAGGAGGAGAGAAGGTAGTGGGGGAGGTGGAGGTGGAGGAGATGAGGGATGTATGTGGAGGAGGAGGATCAGGAGGTGGAGGTAAACGATTAGATGGTGGAGGTGGAGGTGGAGGTGGAGATATACAAGTTAATTTAAGATTCATGTCTTAAATTCAAATATTAAATTGTCACTCTCTTCTCCACTGTTGCAAATGAAAGATATAGTCTCATGAATCTAGAACATATCTCTTCACAAACATAATATACTACTATTAAATGATAAGTAATTCATTTAGGAATATTTCCTCTATTCAGAAATATAGTCATTCAAGTACAACAAATTTCTTTTACATTTAGATCTGATATATTGGACAAGAATTTGAAGCATTTATGAAGATAAAAAATTTGTGTTCATTTTGATTAAAACTTTTGTTAGTCCCTTAAACACTTATAGCTCTAGTTTTGTTGTTCAATGAACCATTTGTTTGGGAATGACTGGTTTCATCTTAGAATTATCATTGATTTCAGAAGTGTTGGTTAAAATTAATGTTTTTTCTTGAATAAGAAGCCTTATGTTCTTGTTTTCTTCTCTTTACATGAGAAACATAGCATATTAGAAATCATATACGGATTTTTGTATTCCTAGTGTATTCCAAATTTTTTGTGTAACTATTCCTTTAATGAAATTATAATTTTGAGGGAAAGGCTAAAGGAGAAACACATATAATTAGTCAAGGAGGAGATACTACTTAGTGTATTATCATTTTTGAAGTTGAAGTCCTTTGATGGTACTTATTTTGTAACATGTTATGCTAAGTAATGATCATTTTTCTTTGTGGACTATAATTTTGAACTCAAAAATTATGGCTTTATAATGAGTTTGTGTTAATTATTTTTTTTTATCATATAAGATATTAAATGTCATTACATGTTTTGTCTTTTAGTCAATCTGATTGCGCATTTTGTTTAATTTCAAAAAATTTTGTATTGATCAACAATTATTAGAGTTTTGATTGAAGAAGGAAACATAATAGTTATTATAATAGTTACACACCAAGGAGTTGAAAAAACTTATAGATGGTGATCAACCACCAAATCCTAATGATGTTGGTTTATTTGAAGCGAAGTAATTGGAAAATTATTTTTCTATTAGAGAATCAATGCATAATAAGGAAAAATAACTTGATGTAAAGATTAAATGAGGGATTCACTAATATTGTACAAGATTCTATAATTAAGTGAATGATTCACTAATATTTTACAACATTTTACAATTCATTGAAGGACACACCAATATTTTACAATATTTTATATTTTAGTAAAATATTCCAAAAAAATTGATATATACTTGTTGTAGTGTAGTAGACAATAACCATTGGTTACTAGTAGAAAGCAAAACAATAAATCACATGAAGATAAAGAACATAGGAATAGAATAAGTGAAATAATGTAGCAGAGGGGCAACAAAGTGCTACCTTATATTATATTTTCTTGAGAAGACAATCACAAAATGTACAAGGATGCATATATATATATATATAGAGAGAGAGAGAGAGATAGAGAGAGAGAGAGAGAGAGAGAGTCAAAAAAACTTTATCCTATCTAACTTAGAATCTTGACTCAACTAGAGAGTTGATCAACTTTATAATATCAATTGTAGAATTGTTTGGAATGGTGAACTAAGTCGACCGGCCCCTCCAACATCTCCCCTACTCTTAATTCATTCCTTGTGACAAATGACAGGAAGATTTGGAGTCTTACAAAATTTGTACAAAATTTGATACACCATATATTAAAAAATATAAATCCTGCTAATGATATAAAAGTTCATCCAGAGGGGTGGTTGGCTAATTAGAAGATGTAGTTTTGTGGTCAACTAGAACTTCTTGAATTACATCTGCAAGATTTAAAATGAGAATTCCTCTTCTTTTCCCTTCCTTGGCTAACTGATTAGAACATTCAATTTCAAGTTCCTTAGTGTGATGTTGTTATTCAGAAGCGAGACCAAATCCTAAAAGCTTGGCTCAAATAGATTGAATTTATGTCGTGGGGAAGATGATCGAGACGATTGTGATATTGCAGGTGCTAGTGTTGAATTCAAAGGGAATGTTGTTTGATAAGTATTTTGTGCAAGAATTTGAATATCTTAATCGAATATAGACCATTTCCATGCAAATATACTTTCATGGGCATCAAATGCTTTTAAATATTTCAAATATTGTACTTTGTCGGCTAGTGATATGTGTCGTGACAATTCTTGATCAACTAGTATTTGATGTTCTAATAGTTGCACCTTATTAATAATTGCATGAAAATAATCAATATAGTTGGACTTTATTAACAATTCCATGAAAATAATCAATAACATTCAAAGATTCTACTTTTACTCTGTTCCCTTCTCTAAAACACTGCCTCTACTCCTATTGTAGTTGGGATTAATATTTTTCTCCTATAAAACCTAATTCTCATGGGCAGACATTGTTCGAGGTTGAGTTACTTGTTGGGAGTACAATTCTCAAATTAGAAATTATTGAGTTTATGTTTGATTGCATGTGGGTGATAAATATATTAGGAAAATATTAAAAACATTGGGCTCTGTGATATAATGTTTTTTTTTAACTCTTCCTTTTCTCTGGAAAATTCTTGGTCAGCCTTTTGAATTATAGTGGATGTTTTTTCATTCCCTTGAACTATCACTTTATCTTGCAATTTATTTACATGAGGAGTTATTTTCTTACTGTGGTCGACCAATTGTTGTACAAACTATTGGATTGCAATAAGTGGATCATCAATTCTTCTTAGAAATTTATAATGCTTTAAAATACATTTTTGTAACTTTTTTAAGTGTTTATTAAAAGCATTTAATAAAGTGTTATAACCCTAAACCCTAAACCCTAAGAATTTTATAACATTTTAATAAGATTTTGTAACTTTTACTTAAGTTTTTAATAAGATAATTTACTAAAGTGTTATAAACCCCAAACCCTAAACTCTAAACACTAAACCCTAAAAACCAAACCCCAAACCCTAAACCCTTAAATCTAAGCAATTTTATGATCTATTAAAAATAATTTTGTAAGTTTTATTTAAGTGTTTATTAAAAGAATTTAATAACATGTTATAAAACCTAAGCCCTAAACCCCAAACCCTAAACTATGAACCCTAATCATTAATTAACATTTTCAAAAGTCTTTTGTAACATTTTTTAAGTGTTTTTTAAAATCACTTAATAATGTTTTATAAACCCTAAACCCTAAGCATTTTATAACATTTTTAAAAGCATTTTGTAACATTTATTTAATTTTTTATTAAAAAATTTACTAAATTGTTATAAACCTTAAACCATACACCCTAAAACCTAAACCCCAAAACCTAAACCCTAAACCCTAAGCCGCAACCACTAAAACCTAAACCATAAACCCTTAGAATTTTATAATAGTTTAAGAAGAATTTTGTAACTTTTATTTAAGTCTTTATTAAAATGATTTAATAAAGTGTTCTAAACCTTAAACCATAAAAACAAAACCCTAAACCCTAAACCGTAAACCCTAGACCATAACAATTTTATAAAATTTTAAAAATTGTTATAACTTTCTTTTAAGTGTTTATTAAAAAATTTTACTAAAATGTTGTACACCCTAAACACTAAACCCCAAAACTAAACTCAAACTCGAAACCTTAAACCCTAAACCATAAACTCTAAACCATAAATCCCAAACCCTAAACCCTAAACCCTAATCATTTTATAACATTTTAAAAAGTATTTTGACACTTTTAGTTAAGTGTTTATTAAAATATTTTACTAAATTCTTATAAACCCTAAACCCTAAATCATAAACCCTAAACCCTAAACCCTAAGCCTTAAACCTTAAACCCTAAACCCCAAACCATGATCATTAAACCATAAACACTAAGCATTTTATAACATTTTAAAAAGTGATTTGTAGTTTTTATTTAAGGGAGGAGGAACAAGAGGAACGATATGATAATGCTTCCGAGCACCACACCTCGAAAAGGCAATGGATAGAGTTGTAAGGGGAATTCCGCAAGATCAAACTGCCACATTTTGATGGAGAATTGGAGAAAGCCACTGAGGCATGGTTGATTAATATGAATAAATATTTCTAGCTATACGAGCATGACCACAACCTCAAAGCATGGTTGGCCATTTTATAATTGCAGGGAAAAGCCACCCTGTGGTTGGCAGAAGTTAAAATTGTGAAAGAAGTGAGCAGAATATTACCTAGGAAAAATTTCAAAGGTACTTTAAAGAAAGATACTTGATTGAGCATTTCTATGACGAGAAGGCTAAGGAATTCCAGACTTGCGATTGGGACGGCAAACCATGGATGAATTTATTACTCGCTTTACTTCCTTACTTCGTTATGTGTCTTATATTCGAGAGGAAAATGCAAAAGTACAGAGGCTTGTCAGTAGTACCCTTGAGCATGAGGGAAATAATCGAGTTTGACAATCCAAAGACCGTGGATGAAGTAATACGTAAAGGCAGTATTTGTTACCAGCAAAGTAAACAAAAGGGAGAAACTTCAGGTACTAAATGGAATGATAAGAGAAGCAACAAAATGACTGTAAACAATAAAGGGAATCGTGGTAGTAGTAACAAGAGTTTCGCCAATGGATAGAATAGCAGAAATTTACAGAAGAATTCACTTAGATCAAAGCCTCCTAATGAGTCCAAAATCAGCGAAAAACCGAGAAACATGGATAGTGAAGAGAGAGCAAGACCTCTTGTGCAATGTTGGGGTTGCGGTGGGCTTCACTACATTAAAAATTGCCCACAGCGAAAAGAGACCGAACAGGTTTCCCAAATCCACAAAGCATCTATAGTCGGTGATGTAGGATGCAACCTACGAAGAATTAATGCGGCCCTGGAAGATCGTCAGGCGGAGTACCAGCCGACCATGGTGGAATTCGAAGGTAAAATTTCAAACCTTACTGTATTTGTTTTAATTGACCCTGGAGCCACATTAAGTTATATTAGTCCTAGAGTTGTGGAGCATTGTAATTGCAACCTGTTAAATTTAAAAACCCATGGTTACTACAGTTGGCTACAGGGGCAAAAAGACGAGTAATTTCTAAGGTCAATAACTGCCCCATAAATATAGCAGGACATCCGATGAAGGGAGATTTAAATATGCTTCCTCTTGGCTCATAAGACGTATTAATTGTATGGACTAGTTGGAAAACTACTAGTCCATAGTCAACTGTAAAATCAAGACTATATATTATAAGGATGAGCTTGGAGCAAGGCAGGAGATGCAGGGGATTAAGCAACCAGTGCAGATTCGACCAATAATCACCTCTCAGCTACCAAAATGCATTGCGAAAGGGTGTCAGATTTATGCCATTTAGGTGGGTTATGCTGATTCGAAAAATAAAATAGCCCTGTTGGAAAACATCCTAGTAATTCAAGAATTTTCTTATGTATTCCTGGAGGAGATTCTCGGGCTACCACCTAAAAAGGACATAGACTAGACTATTTAATTAATGCCTAGGGTAGGCCCAGTATTCCGAGCACCCTACAGAATGAGCACACCCGATTTGACAGAATTGAAAATACAGTTACAAGAATTGCTAGACAAATCCTACATTTGGCCCAGTGTGTCACCCTGCGGAGCCCCGGTATTGTTTGTTAAGAAAAAGGATGGGACCCTTTGTATGTGCATAGACTATCATCAGTTGAATAAATTAACAATAAAAAATAAGTATCCTTTACCCCGGATTGATGAACTCTTCGATCAAGTGAAAGGTGCAACAATATTTTCCAAGATCGATTTGCCATTTGGGTATCACCAAATGAGGATTAAGGAAGAAGTCATAGCTAAAACAACTTTTAGAATGAGGTATGGACATTACAAGATTGTGGTGCTACCCTTTGGCTTAACTAATGCCCCCACAACTTTTATGTGCTTGATGAACAACATATTTCATCAATATTTGGATAGATTCGTGCTGATTTTTATAGATGATATATTGATATATTCTGGAACTATGGAAGAACACAAGGAGCACCCCCAATTGGTGCTGCAAACCCTCTGAGAACACCAGTTATATGCCAAGTTCAGCAAGTGTGACTTCTTCAAGGAAGAAATACTATATTTGGGAAATATGATCATGAAAGAAGGGATCGCAGTGGATCCCGAAAAGAAAAGGAAAATAATGGAGTGGCCAATGCCTAAAGATGTGGCAGACATCAGATCATTCATGGGGTTAGCTAGCTATTATAGGAAATTTGTTGAAGGATTCTCAAGAGTAGCATATCCTATCACTTCCTTACATAAAAAGGAAGAGCCTTCAGATGGACCCTGTAATGTCAAAAAAGTTTTGAGTAGCTTAAGCATCTGCTCACCACTGCCGCCATTTTGAGAATAGTTGATCCTAACAAAGAGTATGTGGTGTGCACTGACACAAGCAAAGAAGGTGTAGGAGGTGTGTTGATGCAGGAAGGAAAGGTAATTCCTTACGAATCTAGGAAACTGAAAGAACATGAGCAGAATTATTCTGCCTATGATTTAGAATTGGCAACCATCATTCACGCGTTGAAAATGTGGCGACATTACCTTATGGGTAGAAATTTTTTCTTATTAACAAACCACCACAATCTAACCAATTATTTTAGTCAACCCACCCTAAATGCTAGGTAAGCATGGTGGGTGGATTTTCTAGGTGGTTTTGATTTCGAGATCAAACATTTGAAAGGAAAAGAGAACCGGGTGGCAGACGCTTTAGGTCAGAAATTACAAAGTTTATATGAAATTTCATCCAGCGAGTGGAAAAGTCCCTTTGCAGAGATCATTCAAAGGGTAGCAGAGAAAGATATGGTGTATCAGCAAATAAGACAACAAGTACATCACTCTACCAGCAAAGAAAAATAACAAGATTACACTGTGGATGTTGCTGGAATGTTGTATTACAAGGAAAGACTGTATGCGCCTAATAAAAACAACATTAAGAATTTGATTTTGGATGAATTTCATAGAAGTCATTATGTTGGGCACCCGGGGTATCAGAAAATGATCACAACACTTTAAAAAGAATAATATTGGCTGGGTATGAAGAAGAATGTGGCTGAGTATTTGGCACAGTGTTTGGAGTGCCAACAAATTAAGGCAAAACATCAACACCTCGCAGGGTTATTGCAACCATTACCCATTGCACATGGAAGTGGGAAACTATTTCTATGGACTTCATAAAAGGTTGCCTAAGACAAGGAAGAATAACGATTCTATCATGGTGGTCGTAGACAAATTGAGTAAAGTAGTGCATTATATACCTGTGCAATCCACCTACAACGCTGTACAGATTGCCCATACTTTTATGCAAAACATATTTAGATTGCATGGGCTACCAAGGAAAATAATTTCGGATCATGATGTGAAATTCACATCAGTTTTCTGGAAAACATTATTTATAGAATTAGGGACACAGCTGAATTTCAGTATAGTGTATCACCCCCAGACCGATGGACAAACAGAATGTGTAAACCAAGTGGTGGAAGACATGTTAAGGGCATATGTAATGGGAAGAGTATTTGCACTTGCTTGAATTTGCATACAATAATGGCTATCATACCTCACTACAAATGAGCCCCTTTGAGGTTTTGTATGGGAAGAACAGTTGCACCCCCTCAAGCTAGGGTCGGCCAGAAGACAAATTAATGTTAGGGCCCAAAATGCTTAAGGAAATGGAGGAAATGGTAAAAAAAGGTATGGTCTAACTTAAAAGGTGCTCAGGATAGGAAAAATAACTTTTCTGACTGGAAGAGGAGGTTTAAAGAATACCAAGTCGGTGATCATGTATATGTGAGGATTCAAGCAAAAAGGAGCACATTGCAATGGAGCTAGTGTGCCAAGTTGGCACCTCGATATTGTGGGCCATTCCAGATCTTAGCAAGAATTGGGTTGGTGGCTTACCAGTTCGCCCTGCCAAGTCACATACAAATCCACAATGTCTTCCATGTCTCCATATTAAAAAAATATGTGTATGATCCTAAACATGTAATCAGATGGCAGGATATACAGGTGAGAATTACTTTTGGTAGGCCAGTCTAAAGATTCTCTTTTAAAGAAATTAATTTAGGATGTTGCATGTTGCAGGTCGAACCGGAAGGAGAAATCTTGGTCGAGCCATCGAACATTCTCGACTCGAGAGAAGTACTGCTACGGAAGTGAGCTATTACCCAAGTTAAAGTGCAGTGGCAACACTTTGGGCCTGATGAGGCCACTTGGGAGGATGAAGAATTCATGAAAGAGGCTTACCCAGAGCTATTTATAACTGAAGGACATCACGACAATGTCCAACTTTAGGGGGGGGAGATGTAATAGCCCCATAATTTTGTACATATTTTATTTACCATAGTTAAAATAAAAAAGAAACCACCTGATAAATGATGGTATTATCTACTGTATAAATTGACATTTTATTATTAGTAAATAAAAAGAAATGAGTTCCTCGTCACGGAAATATCATGTAACTTCTAAGGAGGTAACTTATATTCTTTTTTCTTCTTTTTTTTTAAATAAAAAAGAAACAGATGCAAACCCTAACTGCCTCCCCCTCCACCATGGGTGACTTCTGGGGAAAAGGAAGGAAAGGGGAGAACTGTGCGGTAGAGGACTGACAATGAGTAGGAGGGAGGAAGCTTGCCAAGTCTAGTGATCACCATATGGTAAGGGCATAAAGCGCAAGAAATTGCCAAAGACTATTTGCTTTGAGTGAGCCAGGGGGGATATTTGGTCTCGAAGGACAATCTGATGGTCGGGTGGATGGCCAACTGTAGAGAGAAGAGGTGACTTATTCTTGGAATTACTTATTGGACAGAAAACCAGGTATGAAGTGTTAACCTGAATTTCATTAATATTTGCAGTGAACTAAAGGATTTCTCTCTATGAACCAGCCTTATCAAAGGACATCCAATTAATAGTTGTATTAAACTGAAAGTTAACTTTTGTGAGTTAGTCTCATCAGAGTTCATTTAATTAGAGTCAAAGTGAAACGAGGGTTTTATACATTAGGATCATGAGATGATGGAGGGACGGTGATAGGTATAGGGTTTACCTTAGCATAGAGTCTTAATAATAACCCTCTGTTTCTTTTATCTATTTAAAGGTGGTACACAGAGTTTGCATTAGCCAACGTAGTATTTCCACAAGTGTAGGAACAAACAAAGAAAACCCTGCGGTAAGGAGAGTATATCGATATTTAGAAACAGTGCCATGCAATGAAAATAAATCGAAAAAGAAATTGTCTGAATTAATAATTATGATAAACCAGTGCAACAAGAAACCGTACATGATATAAAAGACCAGGGAGGATAGTAAATTATTCATGTTTTGAAACTCTTTCACACGCAACATTGGGTGGAAATTGACATCTCTTAGAACCAAAGATAATTTCTGTAAATAGTGTAAACAAAGACTACTGCTCTATTTGTCTATCTTGCTATTAACACATGGAAATAGAGCCCATCATGCGCTATAGCTAAGACTGAGCTACAGTGCCTTGGGATGGAAACCTAGGAACAGAGTTTGAGCCTAGTTTAGGCCAGACGGTAACCCTTAGGTGCGCCAAGGCCTTATACCTTGGTATTACAACCCTTAAGTAAGGTATTTGAAGGAACAAAAAACCAAACACAGTGTCATTATGCCTGCGGCAGTAAGCAGGTCCGAGACCAAGTACCAAATACATGATATATTCAACAAGATTGTGTATTGTGAAACAGATAAATAAATCGTAGTTACAAAGTCTAGAGCTAGCCGAACCAAGCATCCATGGATGAAAACTTCACATTTAATCTATCACAGACATATCCTTAAAGCATGCAGTATAATAACAACAAATGAATAAACGTCGATATCTGAATTGACCACCAAAATATCTTAGTTTACATTCCAATGGCAAGAGAGAATCATGCTACAGCATGGCTACGCATAGCTGTGCCATACCTCAAGGGCCGAATCATGAAACTAAAACTATGGTCGAATGCCAAATTCCTACAACAAGGAAAATAAAGCTACACATATAGAACCCGAGCTCAGCCTCATGAGCTTGCATTCAAAACTCGACAGGTTCCCAACCGAGAAACACCTCTTTGCTAGCCTTCCACCTATAAATGAAAGAAGACTTTTCATTCAAGGGCCTTGGCCGGAGTAAATGTGCATTCCTAGAACCCTAGATCATGCATACAGAGGGTTTCATCGAGTTAGAATAGGCATCCAACCTATATGCCAAAAAAACAAGGACATGAAAATATAGATTCCGCGTCAGTATTATGAAATAGAAAATTGTGACAGTATAGTAGAGGGAAGATAATTGCAATTAATCGAATGGTTACCTGAGTCGGGTGGAGCCACCATGTACAAGACCAGCCCCTTCAAAGCTACAAAAGACTATCACCCTCGAGACCAAAATTCTGCAAACGGTGGAAGGTAGGATGAGGTAATGGTTAATGCAGAAAAAGGGTTGTGCTAGCCTAGAAATTACATAGAATGATATCACCGCAAAAATCATTTACCTGAAGGGAACAACAAACCCAAAATTTGCCAGCACTGAAACCAAAACTGATAAGGTGGCACTTCGAGTTGCATCGGATGAGCCTACCAGAGTTGGCTCTGCAAGGAGCTTCCTTTCCAAATGATCTTCACCATCCTATACCACGGTATAGGTTGGAACCCACAAGTCTGCTACAGCCGCCGGATAGCAAGGAGAGATCCCCACCATCAATTAAAGCGGGATTACCCACGATGATGCGACTCGATTTGTCTGCTAGCCATGTATGGGACAGGCAATCAGGTTAATGACACCTTATCCAAACCATGTGAAGACGGAAAGTTACCATTCGATCTGATGTTGCATGGATAGCATTTGCATGTCACCCAAGCAGCGAAATAAATGAGCCTCAAAACTTTTACATTGGGACTGGAAAAATCCATAACCGCATACAAATGTGTGCCAAAGTTAAACATTAGGCTTCCAACGATGTATAGAGTTATGTCAATGAGTCATGTGATCTAGTAAGGTTAATTACCATACCGTAATATTTTTTTTTTTTTACACGAGTCGGAGTCATTAGAGACGAAGAAAGAGAAATATAGGGGGGAGGGAGAGAGAGGAGGGAGGAAGAGAGAGAGAAGTTGGTGGCAGAGTTAAGGGAAGGGATCATATAAGAGAAAGGCAATGAGGGGGGAGAGAATGAGAGGGAGGTAGAGAGAGAGAGAGAGAGAGAGATAAAGAGGTCATGGGGGGAGAGAAGGGGAGATAGGAGAGGGATAGAGGGAGATAGAGGTGGTGGAGAGATGGGGGAGTGGTGAGAGAGTGAGTGAGAGAGAATATGAAGAGAGAGAGAATGGGAGAGAGTACGATAGTGAGAGAGGGAGAGGGAGAGAGTGTGAAAGGGAGAGACAAAGAGGGGAGGGAGAGAGACGGGTAGAGGGAGGGAGAGAGACGGGTAGAGGGAGAGAGAGTAGGAAATGGGGACAAAGAGACACATGACGGAGCGTACAACAAGGGTGGAGAGAGGGAGAAAGAGAAATTTGGGGAGGTAGAGGGTGGTTGATATAGAGAGAGAGAGAGAGGGACAAAATGAAAGTGGTGTAGAGTGGTAGAGGGAGAGAGAGAAAAGGACAAAAAGATAGTGGTGTAGAGCGGGAGAGGGAGAGAGAGAGTTAGGGGAGGAGTGCGGAGAGTAGGTGGGTGGGGGCTAGAGAGTGGGGGCTTGGTGAGAGTCGTGGAAAGAGACGAGACAGAGAGGTAGGGAGAGTAAGGTGGGAGAGGGAGGGAAAGACAAAGGGGGAGATAGAGAGACAATGATATAGAAGGAATGAGAGACATGAAGGAAGAGAGAGGGAGCGAGTGAGAGAGTGAGCGAGAGTGAGATAAATTGGGAGGAGGGAGAGATAAAGAGAAGGGTAGATGGAGACAAAGTGGGAGATATGTAGTGGAAGACCAAGAGAGTGATGGAAGGAGGCAGAGTAGGTCGAGGAGATAGGGAGGTGAGGCGGGAAGGCATATGTGTATGGATGAAGGGACAAAGGGAAAGTGAGGATATGAGGGAGAGAGAGTATGAGAGATTGTGAAAAAGAGAGAGGGAGAGGGAGATAGTGTGAAAGGGAGAAAGATAGAGGGAGGGAGAGAGAAGGGTTGTAGGAGAGAAAACATGAGATATTATGTGTGTCTGATAGAGATAGTGAGAGTGGAGGGACCAAAGGAAAATGTAGTAGAGAGGGAAAGGGAGAGAGTGGGAAGTTGTGAAAGAGATTTGGGGGGAGGAGGGAAGAGAGAGAGAGAGAGAGAGTGGGTTGGGGGTGGGAGTGTCATGGAAAGAGAGGAGGGAGAGAGAGATAGGGAGAGAAAGGTGGGAGAGAGAGGGAAAGAGACACAGGTAGGGGGGAGAAAAATACAAAGAGGGAGAGAGAAATATGAAGGGAGATAGAGGGAGGGACTAAGAGAGTGAGGGAGAGTGAGAGAAAGTGGTAAGAGTGAGAGATAAACAGAGGGGGAGATGTAGACATAGTACACTAGAGGAAGAGGGAAAGGGAGATAGAGAGAGTTGTGGAAGTAGGGATAGTGTGTGGAAGAAATAGAGATGGATGGAGGGACAGAGAGAAAGTGAGGGAGAGAGGGGAGAGTGAGCTAGAGGGAGATAAAGAGAGTGAGTGTGAAAGAGAGTTGGGGAGGGAGTGTGTGTGTGTGTGTGTGAGAGAGAGAGAGAGAGAGAGAGAGATAGATAGAATGCAAGTGGAAGGGAGTGAGAGAAAGTTTGGAGAAATTGAGAGAGAGATATAGAAAGAGGGACAGCAGGAGAGGGAGAGAGAGGGAGAGACTAGAGGATAGGAGAAAGAGAGAGTGGGGGAGAGAGACATAGGGATAGGAATAGAGGGATAGGGAGAGAGAAAGTGGGGGTGAGAGGGAGAAGGGGAGAGAGAGAGTGAGATGTGGAGAGATAAAGAAAGATTCAAAGGTATATAGAGATGGATAGTGAGGGAAGCTAGCACGAAGGGAGTAGTCAGAGAGATATATTACAAGACAAATATAGGAGGGAGAGAGGAAGAGTGCAAGAGGGAGAGGGAGAGGGGGTTGGATTACAAGAGTAAGAGGTGAGAAAGGGTGTGAGTGAGAGGTGGAGAGAGAGATAGAGGGAGAGAGAGAGAGACAACGGTGAAAAGAGAGAGTTAGTGGAGAGAGAGAGAGAGAGGGATAAGGAGAGGGATATTGTGATTTGTTTGTCATTGGTCACTATCATTAACAAAGAAAGTACCCTATCAATGTGTATGCTACAACTAGTGGGGAGTGTTAATGTATTTTTAGTAACACGTCAATATCTAATTTACAAAACAAATTATGAATGAATATTTTTTGATAAATATAATAAATTATGGTACTATTCTTAAATGAACATAATTATTTTCCATGGGGAGTAGAATAGATGGTGGTGGGGTATTTTGTTAAGGCACTCACATCAGTTCAAAACTCCAAGAAAATCCAACCATGTTAAATACTCACACCACTTAGCAAAAAATAATAAAAGTGATTATAATTATAATTCAACTTAAATTTTTAATATGAATATTCATAAATTTATTTCATTATTGTAAGTGTTAAATGAAATTTTGATAGCAATTATAAAATATTATAATAGCCCAATATAATTGGAAAAAAAATAATATAAAAAAAAAATTGAATAATAACATAAGGAAAATTAACTTCTCTTTGGACCATATTTGTAATAATATCAAATTAAATTGAAATATTACTTTTCACAAGATTCATTAACTTTGATTAAATGATTAGACATGGTAAAGGATAGTAGATTATGTTTTGAAGAATCTTAAAGATAGGGAATTATTTTTTCTTTAAATATACTAGAAAATATAAGAAAGAATTGTAGAAGTGATACTAATTTTTCTGAATTTAATTATTTAGAATAAGTAAAAAATTTAAAATTTATT
>APFE031217448.1:46409-68662 GCA_000404065.3 Pinus taeda | reverse complement strand
AAATAAAAATAAAAAAAACAAGCCCACGCCTAGGGGACCATAGGGGTTGCGGGCTAGGGTGGGCGAGGCTACACACATCCCCCCCCATCCTCACCCACGACCCCTCAAGCCCCCGAGGCGAGCCTAACCGATTCCGAGAATCGGCCAGAAAAGAAAGATCTTACCATGGGGCCCAAGGGGCTGTGGGCCAAGGAAATTGAGGGTTGCATGAAACCCCACTCTCCTTGGCTTGCAACCCCTCAATCCTGATCGATTCTAAGAATCAGTCGGAATCATGTAGGGTCACCAAGGGGGCCCAAGGGGCTACAATTCAGGGAGGATGGGTTTGCACGTAGCCGTGCACACCTTAGTCTATGACCCATCAAGCCCCTTGGGCGAGCTTGGTCAATTGCGTGCATCCCCCCTACCAAGGGAGCCCGAAGGGCTATGAGTGAGGGGGAGGGGGTTGTGTGTAACCCCACCCGCCCTGGACTATGGCCCCTTGGGCCCCCCTGGTGGGCTTTCCTGATTCCGAAAATTGACCAAGCCTGCCCACGGGGGTTGAGGAGCCTAGGAGGGGGCACGTGTATGTTTTTTATTTTTTATTTTTTATTTTGATTGTTTTAATTATTATTTATTTTTTTAATAATATATATATATTATATTATATATATAATTTTCAATTTATTTTTTCTATGGTTTTTTTTTTTTTTTCTCAAAAAAATGTTTTAATGTTTTTTTGTAATTCTTTTTAATGGTTTCCTTTTAATGTTCTTTTAATTTTAATTGGTTTTTTTAATTAATTGTATTTCTTTATTTCTTTATGTTTTATTTTTATTTTTTTAATATTTTCTTTTATTGTTGTTTTATTTTTATTTATTTTTTTATTTTATCTGAATCTTTTTTGATTAAAAAAACCTTCAAATGTCATCATCTTTGAATATGAAATTGATAAAAAAAAATTCATAAAATTTGTTATTTTAAAACTTTTTTTGAAGCTTTTTCATAAAAATATTTTATTTAACAAGTCATTTTTAGCAAAAAGTTCCTGAAATATGTATTTCTTTAATTATATAGATATGCAAAATGTGTATTTTTTCTCGAGTGTTTAAAATTGCTTTTTTTGGTGATAATTATATAGATATAGATATAGATATAGCCTTAACTCAAAATATTAATGTTATTATTTTTTTTTATATACTTTGCAAAAAATTTAAAAAATTCATATAAAAAATATTGTGAGAAAAAACGGACAAGTTTGAAAGCCCTTAAAAACAAATATCTTAGGATAAAAAAAAAAAACGAATAAGACAACTTGAAAAATGATTAAATAATCAACATTTAAAAAAAAATTGTGCATGCTTAGGACATGACTAAACTTAAAGTGGAAAAAATGTCTTAATTTTTTTTTTTTTTTTTTGGCTTTTCAAAATTGGCATGAAAATCGCCAACATTTAAAATAAAATTATCCACACTTAATACATTAAAAAAGTTAAAGTGTCAAAAATAAGCCCTATAAAAAAATGGGTTGATGCTGCATCAACACTTTTCAAAATTAGAATGAAAATCAATGACATTTTAAAAAAATGGTTCATACTTAATACATACAAAAATTAAAAGTGTCAAAAATATGCTCCAAAAAAGGGGGTTATTTTGAATCAACACCTTTCAAAATCAAATGATTTTTTTCTACCTCAAAAAATGTGTACTCAATATAGTTCCTGTTTGATAGTTTACATTGTTAAGTAACTTCCACAACTACTTAATTTTATGTGGCTTTAATATGGGCTATCTACACATTGTCATGTTTGGTAAAAGAGAATCTATTAGTAGTTGTATCTTGTGCTCTACTTCACTCCTGGGAAAAAATCATTTGGATCTCAGAGCACTGCTTTATATTCTTTCAAAATCTCTCACATCTAACACTTATTTTGTTTCCTACATCCCTTCATCGATTCTTTCGTATCTATTAAATAAATATCCTTTTGGTTATAACTCAATAAAATAAGTGCATACATATTGCTTGAGATAATTAATTTCCTGGCTTGATAAGTGCTACCTAAATAAATATTACACTTACATTTATGTGCATTAAAGATAAAATAGGATACCATATCAAACACATAGTATTCATAATAGAAATAGTTATATATTTTCATTATATTATCGCATGGTTAACCAACTTTCTTTATTATCTAGTAATTTAATGTTATTACTTAGTAAGTTACCTAGTAAATCTAAGTCAAACTACTAAATCTAGGTTTACCTAGTAAATATAGGTCAACCTAATAAACTTAGTTCAACTTAACAAATCTAGTAAACCTAGTTGACCTACTAAACCTTGTAAACCTAAATCAACCTAGCAAGCATAGGTCAACGATGTTGTTTATTTTTCATCGCATTGTAATGTTGTTTGCTATTTGTCATGTTGGGAACAATATTAAAGTTAATGACAATGGCGACTGCAGTTCACCATGGCACCCATGTTGGTGATGGCTGATATTGGTGCTCATGTTAAGTATTGTTTAACCATGTTAACCATAGCAATCATAGTCAACCATAGGTGATGTGTCTTAATGTCTTGTTAGTATTTTATCAATGTATAGTAGACCTTGTAAACCTAGGTCAAGCTAGTTGACTATGGTTGACTTTGTAATCTTGAATCAACTTAGTTAGTATAAATCAACCTAATAAGCCTAGTTCAAATTGTGAAAAAAAAATGTTATTTGTGAAATTACATTGTTATTTATTGTTCATTATATTGTGATGTCATTTGTTCTTTTTTACTTTGAAATTTTGTTTGTTGCTTGTCACATTTCAGTGTCATCACATTGTGATGTGGTTTGTTGATATTCACATTATTACGTTGTTTATTGTTTTTCACGTTGCAATGTCATTTTTTGTTAGAGGTTTTGAAAGAATTATGGGAGTTTTCTTCTCGATCCTTCCAATAATGCTAAATAAAGGTCCATCCTTGAGACTAGAGCATTTTTTTAACTTTTTGTGAGGAGGTATTAGAAGATACAAGGTTAATAAGAAGAGGGATGTGAATCCATATATGATGTCCCAAAAAAAAAGGTTTTTATAAGAAATATTATGGAGCTATGAATTGATCCACATAAGGTCACCCTAACAAAATACTTCCATTCCTATTAAATTCTCCTCTATAATGTTATTGACATGTTTTTCACACCATAATTTCCCCATGATTCATTTTTACTTTTAATCCATTCCCATCAACTTTGGGCTGTAGGAATTCTACTCATGATTAGAAGATATTTTAATCCCAACTTTCATATTTATGCCTATTATTTCACTTGAAACTGGGTTAACTCCTAACCTTCTCTTTACCTACTAAGTGGAGGATGACCTCTAATTTATATGTCACACATTATTTTAATTTTTGACAAATTTCTCTCTCATTATAGTATATTCATTAAATTATTCATGCCAAGCCCTTGAATGCCATAAAATGCATTATCTTATATCTTATTATTTACTTAAATTTAAATTGTTATTCTAGCTTATATTTCTAGATTCAAGAGGCTAACTTATTTAAGTAATACTATGTTATGATAATTTCCTCACTCATAATACAATTTAACTTTGTTCACAATTCTATGATTGTGTTAAAGTCCATAGTAAGACTTACATTATGATAATTTCCTTACTCATAATGAAATTTAACTTTGTTCACAATTCTATGATTGTGTTAAATCCCATAGTAAGACTTACATAGGCTTACACATGTTGTGGTCTCATTTCCCTGCTTTTTCTCATTTGATACTTGGTCCAGGGTGGTTAAATTCCATAGTAAAACTTACATATGCTTACACATTGTTGTCTTATTTCCCCGTTTTTCTTACTTGTTACTTTTTTGTATAAACAATCATATGGTGGTTTTGTATGAAAAAACATATGTTATGGATCTACAATAATAGGGTTATACTAACTAGAATCTAAAATAACTAGACTATTTTTTCAAGATTGGAATGGTGATTGGTATACTAACTTCTTTTAACATTTTTTTGAGTAAAATGGATAGATTTATATAAGAAATTTAAATAATAATAATAATAAATCATAAATGAATATTAAGTCACAAATGGCATGATACATGAGCATATTAATTTAAGGTTAGTGAATTAATAATTGAGTTTTTGGTATTAAATGTAGGACAAGACAGTATACAAATTTGAATATAGACAAGTTATAATTGCAATACATCAACAACTAGTGTACAAGTGGCCTAGTGGCTCGATAGATAGAACTCTAGATGATAATGAGGTAAACTACTCATCAAATAATGATTTATCATTTGAGGGAATGTTACTAGTTTAACTTGGTAGACTGGGTGGCATCTAATGTGGTGACCAAAGCAATCGTTTGGTAGCTCACACGTCATGATGTGGCACAAAGAGGTCATGGATGACATGAAATTTAGATATGGAATTAATGTGGCATGTTGACATGTAACCCTAACGAATCCCTCCTAATATTGGAGATCAAGTATCTTGATATTAGGATTCATAATATCGTGAGATTGGTATATCAAGTGTTATATGTCAGGTGGACCCAAATTGTGTTTTGAGTATGGGTCTTGGTTTTGAGGTGCTTAGTGACCTAATTATCACCATACCATATTTTCACATATCATGAGGTCATAGATTCTCTTAGTATAAAAGTATTAGTGATCAAGGTATCTGATTATTCATAAAGTTGAGTATCCTCTCCATAGCATAAAAAATTAATAACATGATATGCCTACATATGCTAAATTCCATGCTAATATGGTCCATTATGATGGTGAAACATGGATAGTATGGCTACCAAAATGGCATACCTTCTAGTGGTCATAACTTGGTGTCTTTGCATTCAATTAAGATGAAATTTATATCATTGGAAAATTCTCGATAAGCAGAAGATGATGGTAGAATCAGAAACCATTTTTTGGTATATTATAGGAGGAATTACTCCTCATAGTATCCTTGAATCATGTATCAAGTTCCACATTGAATGCATATGAAGGTTGCATGAAAATACACAACAAGGACTTGTAGTTTATTATAGACTACAATCAACATATTTTAATATCTTTGAGTTGTGAGGGTACCACATTTTCTTTTGTGTACGCATGAAATAAGAATCAAATTATTTATATTGGTTCCTAAAAATTTATTAATTTTGAAAATAATTTTAAACATTGAACCATGTGAAGGATGAAATAAGGATTCAAGCAATTATAAATACTATCAAAGTCCAACATTATTGTTATTTAATGAGATCATAGTGTGAAAGTTGATGGTTTGGCCCTGGATGACAGGATACAAGATATCATACTATAAGTGTATTAGGCTGTAGGGACCACGGTATTAGGTGAATCATGAACCTATCCTCGCGAATCCCCAAATTTAACTATTCATGAACAATTTTTTGACTAATAGAAACTCCTTCCTATCATTTGTTAGATATAGGCTACTAGGAAGCCCCCCAAGTGCTCACAAGTGTGAACCCTAATGTTAATGAACTTCGAAGGCCTATTGAACCATTATTTAACTACAAGGTAATTGAGAGGCTTAGATTTTATGTACTAGATGTCAAGAGATAAGACGTCAAAATAACAGTATGAATTCATCAATCCTTCCCCCCAATACTATTGAGCATGATACTAGTTTTGTGTGACACATCAAGTGGAACCTAACATGGAAAAATGATGTGGAAATTTTACATGAAACAACGATAGCTAGGCCACTAAGTCGTCGAGCCCCTAAGTAAACCAAAAGGACTTACCACTACCGATACATGATAACCAACACCTAAACACCCATGTCACTAACAACCTGAGAGCCACCTGCCCACCACCTCATCGCCACATTAAGCTACCACATTAGCACCACATTAGTAAGGGATCACTTAGTTTCATGCCATAGGGACACATTCATGACAATTCAGCTTCCATGTAGTTGACATGTTGTAGCCCCTAACCCCAAATAGAATCTCCATGTCAATGTCTTCCATGTTAGACCCCTTGTCAGGTTTTGTTAAGATCAACAAAAAATCTCGATAGTAAGGGTTAATTTTCCTAATACTATAAATATAATAACATGATAGGACTATAAACATCAACCAACAAGGAATAGTCTCATCATTTAATAGATTTTTCAGGTCAGATGGTATCGAGGAATTCTTGTCATGTGTGGACTAGAAAGATGTTGGCACCTGACATATTAATAACTTGGTGGCCACAACCATGAGAATATAGATTCACAACTAAATGGTTATAAAGTCAAAGGGATTGACCTTGAATTTTGAGATCTAACTTGTGAATGTATAATGGCTGACACTCCATCAAGTAGTAAAAAGTGATTCTCGACACTTTTTTATAGATCAGGCAATTAATGTCAAAGGAATGTTATAGTTTATGAGAGATTTTTCGGCGTAAGTCACAAGATATTTCATTTGTCGACGTGTTTCAAACCAGCTAGTGTGGTTCATCGTCAGGACAAGTTGAATGAGCAGATCAGGATTTTCATGTTAAATACATAAAGCAGAAACCCCAACGGCTGAATTCCTTGTCCAGGTAACGACTATATAGATAACAGCTAGATTTGGTATGACCATTATATAATTAAAAAATAACTTATGTTAGTTAAATTCTTATTAAATCAAGAGTAAATGGATCCTTTTTATCTAATTATAATTATAAATATATGTTTTTAAAAATAAATTATAACCCAAAATAATTTAGGTTAATAGTTAGTTATAAAAATTATTATTAAATATATAAATATGCATAAATATCCATATATAATATTATTCACTTATAAGTCAAAGGGATTATTCCACAAACTAATAAATATTAATAATCTACTAAATTAATTTTAAATTTTAAATAATAGTTATTTAAATAAGTCAGAGTAACTAGAGTAATTTAATTTATAATTATGATATAGAAATATCTATATAAATAAATTATAAAATGAATTAATTTAAATTAAAAGTAAGTTATCCAAGCTATAAATCTAAATATTAGAAAAGTTAGTTATAAAATTTATAAATGTTAGGGTAATAAATAAATATCAAATTATATACCTTTTTTTTTTTTTAGTAAAAAGTAAGTGACCAATTTATTTATAGTTCTATTATATTAAGATAAATTAATTAAAAATAATTGTATTCCAATTTAATATTTATTTAAAAGTTAGTTAACTATATAAATAATAGAGTAATATAAGGGTTAAAAAGAAAATTTTAGTATTAAAGTTAAAGGATAAAAATCAAAGAATTTCAACCTCAATTTCTTGAAGATAACAGCAAGAATAAGTGCTACAACAATACCTTAAACTAGAAAAACCTCAAGGAACAAAGACCCTAATAAACAGGAAACCAGGGGAAAAAATCTAAAAAGACAACGAGAGAAAACAAAGGGAAGGAAAGGCAGGAAGGCCACGACTACGAGGAGAGGGCTGGAACCCAGCAACTACTGACCTTCCAACCATCGTCCCTATTGAGATTGTTCGGCCTTTTTTCAATCTCGAGCACTTCCCTAAATTTTTGGTGATGGAATTGGGGTACTCTGGCAATCACACTAGCCTCCTCAATGCAGACATGATGATTGGTTTTCTCGACATGTTCTGCTAAAGTGGAAGACTTGGCTCTCCTATGCTTAAGGTCAGTTGCGTGCTCACTAATCCTCTGATTAATGGAGCGACCAGTCTCACCAATATAGGGGGTCCGACGAGAACAAAGAATAATATAAACCCCTTTCATGTCCTTGGGGTCGATAGGATCCTTCACTGATCTGAGGGACTTACGAATGGTATTGAGAGGTCTAAAGGTCGATGGGACATTATGCTTCTTAAGAATCCTCGCAATCCTATCCGTATTTCCCTAAACAAATGAAAGATGGACCCCGGGAATCCTCTCCTTCTCATCTCTTTTAGCTATCGACTTCTTAGCTACTAAGAGGAAAGCCTTATGTCCCAAGTGCCTACTATAACCATTCTCAACAAAGACATTAAGGAGATGGTATTTCTCCTCCTTGAAGCTCTTATCATCGGAGATTCTTAAGGCACAAGTGGCAAGGGTGTTGAGAACTCCCAACTTCTGAGCTGAGAAATGGTGGGAACTAGCACGAAGATATTGCTCCGTATGAGTTTTCTTACGAAACACCCGATGGGAGAGGGAACAATCACTATTATTAGAGATAAGAATATCAAGGAAAGGGAGGCATTCATTGACTTCCTACTCCTTGGTGAACTTAATGGCAGAGGATTGATTATTGAGATGTTCAAAGAAGAGGTCTAACTCCTCTTGGCCATGAGACCAGATCACATTAGTATCATCTACATATATTTTCCAAAGCTTAGGCAGGAGACGGGCTGAGTTAAGAGCCTTGGATTCAAAGTCCTCCATAAAAAGATTCGCAACAACAGGGGAAAGGGGTGAGCCCATGGCAACCCCATAGGTTTTTATCCTTTAAATTTAATATTAAAATTTTTCTTTTCCACCCCTAAATTACTTCTATTATTTATATAGATTCACTAACTTTTAAATAACTATTAAATTGGAATTCATTGATTTTTAAATTAATTATCTTAATATATAGAACTAATAAATAAACTGTCACTTTACTTTTTACTATAATAATATATATATTATATATATATATATATATATATATATATATATATATAACTTGATATTTATTTTATTACCCTAACATTTATAGCTTTTATAACTAACTTTTCTAATATTTAGATTTATTGGCTTGGATAACTATTACTTTTAATTTATTAATTCATTTTAAATTTATTTATATAGATATTTTATAATATCATAATTATAAATTAATTACTCTAGTTACTCTCCACTTATTTAAATAACTATTATTTAAAATTAAAATTATTTAGTGTATTATTATTATTTATTAGTTTGTGAATATCCATTGGACTTTTATGTGAATAATATTATATGGATATTTTGCATATTTATATATCTAATAATAATTTTTTATAGCTAACTAACTATTAACCTAAATTACTTTAGGTTACAATGTATTTTTAAAACATATATTTATAATTATAATTAGATAAAAAGGATCCATTTACTCTTTATTTAATAAGAATTTAACTAACCTAAGTTATTTTTTAATTATATAATGGTCATACCAAATCTAACCATTATCTATATAGCCATTACCTGGTCATGGAATTCAGTCGTTGGGGTTTCTACTCTATCTATTTAAAATGAAAAGCTTGATCTGCTCATTCAACTTGTCCTAACGATGAACCACACTAGCTGGTTTGAAACGCGTTGACAAATGAAATATCTTGTGATTTACGCCGAAAAATCTCTCATAAACTTATATGGATCACAGAAGCCTCAATTCAATGAATGTTATAGTTGTTGTGAGTGGAAATACTAACACCCTGAGGCCTAATATCCAAATACTCAAGGTATTTTCTAATAACCTAGTAACTAACTTCATAAATAGTTAGATAATGCAAGTCCTATCAATATTAGGCCTTCATAATATGGAGACTCACTAGTTAAGTTCCATTTCTGATAGCCTAGGACTTCAAAGATTCTACCTTCATGGGACTTAATCCCCCTTCTCAATTAGCTCTTGGTCATAGCCCCATGTTGTTAATGTGGCTAGGACCTAGTGCTAAGATTGCTAACCACCAAATTTAAAACTGTCAAAAATCTCCCAAACCTATTTCAAACACCTAAAAACTCATCTAGACAAGGCAGAAACTTACCCAATTCATTTCTAAATACTCATAAGTCTTCAACAACCTGAAGGGAATTCCAAAAAATTTTCATCTAATCAGGTAAATTTCAAGAAGAAAACACAAGAATGATCAATGGCCTAATATTATCCTAGTTCAAAGGAGCTTTCTCATGTTTCCTTCACTTACAAAATAAGGAGGCTAGTTTGTTAATTTTCATCTAGGAGGAAATCCTCCCATATGTAGAGAAGGACATTCAACCTTCTCAATCATAGTGAGCTATCCAAAAATATTATAATCGACCCTTGGCTTAATAAAGTAGAACATAAGAAGAACCTTGGACTAAAAATGATAAATTCATCATATCTCACAATAGCACTCTATACTGCATAGTTGTCCAAAACAATTTTCTTCAAAGGATATCTCTACATACAACATTCATTCATCAAGGAAATATGTAGGTTTTAACCCTGTACAGAAATTACCTGCATACGAATTCTAAAACAAAGGAAATAAACAATGTGAGAGCATAACACATAAAACACATATGCACAGAGATTTTCCCCTGGATCCCAAAATCGGGACTACCAGCTTGATTTTTTATTATGTTCCTTTCAATGTTACAATACATATTTATACATCTTGAAGCATCCAATACCATGGATCGAAAACCATCGCATCCAAAACCATGGACCGAAAACCATAGGTAGGTTCGCCAACCTAATATAGGGTCCAAAAAAAATTTTCCCAGGGTGCTACCCCGGACCCCGTAGAGGGGACCTACCTACCCCCACGTGACACCCCACTGCGCAATCGGCATAACGAAAGGGGAGCTCCACCCCCCTCTAACCCCCTCGGTTCACTATGTAGGTTAGTCATGGAAAGAATATAACACAACCAACAAAATAATAAATAATAAATAAGAATAATTATATCATAGGAAAATTACAGGGACTTTCTCCATCCACAATGGTATCTAAAATAGTTAATTAACTAAGTGGGACCAATCACATAGTTCATATTTTATAAACATTGTTGATTTGTAAACACATGCTACATATTGTAGGCTCGTCATGATTTTAATTATAAATAGTTATTTATGCAATATAGTGATTCATTAAAATGGAAAAGAAACACACCCTACCTTGCCACTAACTTCCTTATTTCTCACACCATCTTTGATGAGGTTGCAAAAAAACTGGATCAGAGTAGCAACAAGGATCCTCAAGGAAAGCTTAAACTAGTCAGAGACCTTTAGGAAGCTACCTTCCAAAAGAAGCCATGGATGCAAACTTTGGGGTGCATTCCAATTTAATTGGGAAGTACATTAAATACATGACAGATAATGCTTTAATCAGTAAATTCCAATGCATTTGGCCCTGGGAAAAGGCCCTCACCTACTATATTCATAAAAAATGGAAGCCAAAGGCACAAATCAAATTCGAATTGGAGGAAAAATTCGTTTTCACCATTATATTTTCCAATGTGGAAGATCATGTGGGGGTTTTTGAAAATGGCCCATATTTCTTCTTTTCTGCATGATTATAGCTTAGGTTATGGATGGAGATATTTTTTCTAGAAAAAGAGTATTTTATGGTATCTTGGTTTGGATCCACATGTACTCCTTTCCCAAAGAATTTTGGGATGAAAAATACTAACATGCATAAAATATTCTCTAGGTCATTTTGTCAATGTCTCGAAGCCACTAAAAAAGCAAGATACATATCTTATGCTCTTATATGTTCATATATGAATATCTCAAAGCCCCTTCAAGAGTCGATTAATATCTACTAGCAAGACGAACATTGGAATCAATCCTTTGAATATGAACACAATCCATTTCATTATCATAGATGCCTTCTCAACACTAATTAATTTCCCTTGTTAGCCCAAGCCCCTACTCCCATTGACACACTAGAAAATCACTTATTACTAGGAATATCTTTGAATCTCTTGAAAATCATGAATCCCTAACCCCTCCTCGAAACACCTCCCCATAGTGATATGCATACCTAATACTAGCAAAGCCAAATAATCCTCTAATATTCCTCCTGTTTCATCCTCGCAATCCCCAATTCCAAATCCTCAAGGACCCTTAAAGAAAGATTCTAAGTTGTTGCACAGTAATAAGGACACCAAAGAAATGGATTTTGATGCTCCTAACCACCCAAGCATTTCTAAGACATGGAAAGATAAACATCGAAACTCCCTCCAAAAGAATCAAGTCAAAATACTAAGTAGATTAATTCTCAAATCAAGATATCAAGCCAAAAAAGTGTGAGTAGGACAAAATAGTGCCAATATTTAGAGGCTCATTTCCAACCCATGAAGGAGACTACAAAGTAGCATGAGGATGACAAGAGAAAATGGTGTATTAGCAGTCAATAACTTTTGGAAGCACTGGGAGACATTTGTTTCAATTCAAGTAGAATAAAGTTGACATCAAATTTTTATTCCTCCACCAACTCATATCTTCTATGAAGATAATCTTATATAATATTAGAGACCTCAATTGCAAGGGAAAGAAAAGCATTCTCAAAGACATGTGCCTCTTGGAACATCCAACCTTCTTGATGATTCAGGATATTAAAACTTCTTGTGAAGTTGTATGCAAGCTTACATACAAATGGGGTTGAAGATTCTAATCAATATGTCTTAATGCCCAAGGTCAATCCATAGGTCTTGCTATAATATATAACTCTCAAGAGGTACCCATCCTTAACATCTTTACTTCTTTCAGAATTCAAACTGTGTAATTTTAGTTCATAGGATCATTACAAACTTGTTTCTTTCAAAGGACTATGGCCATTCATTACCTAGATATAAGACATATTTTCTTAAATCCATTTAGTATCCTATTATTGTCATATTTGAGGCATCTTGGATCCTAGAGGGGATTTTTATTTGATCAAATAGATAGAAGAAGAAAATTTTAGTGTCAGAAGTTAGAAGTTGAATCCATCTGTAACACCCTCCTCCCACACTTACCTAAGCTAATTGGTCCACTGAGCTAAATATGTGACAAAGAGTTACTATGATATGATTAAAATCACCATGTACTTAAGTAAGTGGAATTGACATGAAAATACCAATTTGGCCTTCCTCAAAAGGCTGCAAAACCTTCAAGAGCTAACCAACCCATTCAGGTGTTCAACCCCTAAGAGAACTTGCTTTTTCACTGACCTAGAGCCTCACTAACTCCCATGACGAGACATGCATGTAAATGGAACCCTCGAGTCACTCCCATAGTAAGGAATCCATGCGATTGTGGCCTTTTTCAGGAATTTTAGTGCCAGCTACCTCAGATTTTGTGCCACTTTTTCAAGGCCAGGATCCAAGCCACTGCCCAGAGCTTCATGAAACTTCCATAAATGATAAACAACATTGAAATAAGGTTGCTAATGTAAACACTTGAATAAGGAATTGATCTGACCCCTACTATCCATGATAGGAATTTCATCAAACATATCATAATCATGAAGTACACAGGTCATAACAATAGATTTGAGAATAGGGATCTTATACTTATTTGAGAATCTTCAAAAAGGACTAATATCTCCTCATATTATTTGCATTGTTATCTATTAGGTCAATCATTCATTAAAATTTCATATACCAACCAAAACATGATGAAAGGCATACATCATAACCTTCATAAACATGGTTATAACCAGAAAATAAATAGAGATATATCAATCAGGAAACAAACATTAAAGCCACATAATGGAAAGCATATTTACTCATAAAATACCAAATGAAAATGAGCTCTTATTAACATATGCAAATCCAACCAAGTTAGGGACTTCCACGTACCACCTAACCATAGATTGGGTTAACCAAATCTCTCTTTTAGCCAATCACCCTTGCGTCATATTCCAAGCATGAATGTGGGATGTGATGAAACAAATCTAACGAAACTAAACTAGGGATTCCTGAGGCCAAACCACCTCAACCATCAACCATTGATTACACCTCATGGTCAGAAATCACTAACCATCAACAAATTAGTCTCTACCCAAGTTGTCAAGGGCTCAAGAGTGTTTGTTCCAACTGATGTTGGGCTCCTCAATATTTGTCCAACCAAGGCTTCCAGGGCTAGTAAATCAACACACCAAGAGCTCTAGAGTCTTCTTACAACCAAGGCTTCCATGACTAGTAACTCAACCGAAGTTGTCATAGGGCTTCCAGAGCATTTGTCCAACCAAGGCTCCAGGAACTAATAACTCAACAAACAACCATAAGGAACATGAGAACCAACTAGAAAAAAAGAGGAAAGAGACCCACAACACCATGGATATCTAGGAAATGTAAAGATTAGGAAAAAACATTGTCAATCTAGGTGGGTCTCTATGTGAAAAACATATCATAACCAAGAAACCTCATGCATGTATCCTACATGCCAAAACTAGTAAGGAAATCATGCATGCAACTTGGTACCTACAAGCAAAACCTGTTGTAGTTGTTGATCCTGATGTCCTCTTGCACTTTCCTACTCTTCCTTTTCCTTCTTGCTTCAAATCCCAAGTATGCCACACTCCTCCAAGTGTTCTCCAAGAAAAATCTAAGTGTCTAGGAGTATGAGAGAGAGTAGAAAATGGAAGCTCCAAAATTGAACAAACAAAAATCTACAAACTAATCCTCAGAAGCCTTTTTATTAGTGAGGCCTCTATCTTCTTCATTTTCCATTATTTTTCCTTCATTTTCCTCCTCACATGCAACATGTGACCTTTCGCCTCCCTTTTCTCCTATTTTCGATTATTTTCCTAAATAAAATGCCAATTAATATCACTTTGCCTTTTCAAAGCCTTTGCCATTTCCTTTGCTAATTTCCATAGCCATTAATTGATCACAAGTGATCCCCATCACTATGTTTTTTTCCCAACATTCATCTTGGAATATGTGTCCCATGACCTTGGTTATTATTTTCCTTTGTTTACTTTATTACATGGAATTTTGACCAGGTTTGTTACAGAATCCTTGCCCTTGGGGGAACACCATACTCAGTATTCAATGAAACCTACAACCAACAAGACTACTGAAAAGAAAAACATACTGCCCATGGAGCTTTATAACTTAGCTCGTTGCAATATTTGCAATGATAATCTTGTTGAGAAGCAAACCAACATGAGAAACATAACAACATGACAACCATAACGGCATGAAACCCATACCACTTATTGGAGCTTTATAACATACCTCATGGTGATATTTACATCTATATACATATATACACATATAACAAACATCACACTAAAACATATGCCAAAATAATTCTCTCAACTAGTGAATAGAGAAGGATACATAGCCCGCATCTAATCATCCATCTCCCTTGTATCTTCAATGGGCCAAAATTGCTTCCACTACACTTTAACCTGCTCGATTTCTTAGTTCCTGAGCATGAGCATCTTTCTTTGAAAAATTCACTTAGGTTGTGGCTGGAATTCTCCTTCTAGTTCCACCTAGAATACATACCAGTCAATCATATGATCACCATCTTTAACATACTTCTTAAGCAATGGCATGTGGAAAACATCATGGACTTTCAATGTCAGAGGAAGTACAAGTCGATAGGCTATTGGTCCAATCCTTTCAAGAGTCTTGAAAGGTCCACAAAACCTAGGTGCCTTCTTGGCACATGATCCAATCCTTAAGGATCTCTTCTTGGGCTTGATGTGCAAGTACACTTACTCCCCAACCTTAAACTCCTTAAACAACTTGTTCTAATTTTCATAACTTTTTTGTTTTTCCTGTTCTTTCTTCAGATTCTTCTTGATTACCTACATTTCCTATTTCATCCATGATAACATGTTTGATCCTATCAACACTCTGTTAACTAGATCACCCCAACTGATGGGAGTATTACAACTCCCCCCATATAGTGCCTCGAATGGACTCATCCTCAGTGACTTCTGAAACCCATGGTTGTAAGCAAACTCAACTAGTGGAAGATACTCTTCCCACCTTTATTGCTAAAGCATCACATAAATCCTCAACATGTCCTCAAATATCTTGGTGGCCCTCTCTATCTTCCCATCTTCCGACAGATTATAGGTTGTACTGAAGGCCAAATCTATACCTAAACATGCAAATAACTCTTTCTAGAACCTAGAAGTGAACTTAGCATCCATGTATGCCACAATATTCCTTGGGACACCATGAAACCTCACTACATCTCTGATGAAACCTATGCTACATCATTAGTTGAATATGTAGACTTCACTGGAATGAAGTGTGCTACCTTAGTCAACCTGTCAACCAAAACCATGATAGAATCATGTTGTCTAGATGTCCTCGATAAAATTGTAATTAAATCCATGGAAGTGACCTCCCATTTCCATTTTGGAATCGAAATTGGTTGTAGCAATTCACATGGATTCTTACATTCTTTCTTTACCTTTTGACAATCCAAGCATCTAGTCATAAACTCTTCCACTTCCTTCTTCAAATTCAGCAAATAATATAACTTCTTCACCTTTGTCAATGTCTTTTGATATCCTAGGTGACTTGAACATGTCTTAGCATGAAATTCCCTCAAGACAAGCTTCTTGAGCTCATTGTTGACCTACCTACAAGATATGATCCTGTAAATTTGTCACATAGGAGCTCATATTTGTTATATGGTTCACTTGTATCCTCTTGCTAAGAGCATCTGTAACCCTATTCACGTTACCTTTTATGTACCTGATCTCAAAATCGAACTCACTAATTGTACCCAACCATCCAACTTGTCTAGAATTTAGGTTTAGTTGGTCAAATATATACCCCAATCAACTATGATCGCTCATCAATACAAACCTCCTTCCAAGAAGATAGTGTCTCCACATCTTCAATGCATGGATGATCGTTGCCAACTCAAGATCATGTGTTGGATAACTTTTCTTGTGCTCATTCATTTTCCTTGATTCATAACAAACTACCTGTCATTCACGCATCAGGACTCTACCATGTCCTCTCTTGCAAGCATCTATACATACCAAAAACTCTTTGTCTGGATCTGGAATCTTTAAAACTAGAGCATCTGTCAACAACTACTTCAACTACTCAAAACTAGCTACACATTCCTCTGTCCATTCAAATTTCTTACCTTTCCTTTGCGGCGATGTAATAGGATGATAAATATATGAGGATTTCCTTATGAACCTCCTAGAATACCCTTCTAACCCCATGAATGATCTTACATCATCCAAATTCCTAGGAGCTTCCCACTCCATGATAGCCCTTATATTTTTCATATCCACTATTATGCCTTCCTTGGAAATGACATGTCCCAAGTAATGTACCTCTATCTGAAAGAAACTGCATTTACTAAGCTTAGCATACAACTAATGCCCTCACAACAATCTCAATATTGCCGCTAAATGTTTGACATGTTCTTACTCATTCTTATAATATACCAATATATCATCAATGAATACAATAACATACTCTTCCAGATAAGGATGTAATACACTATGCATAAAGAACATAAAATTAGTTGGAGCATTAGTCAAATGAAATGGAAATAAAAAAACTCATAATGCCCATAAATGGTCCGAAAAGAAATCGTGTAGATGTCCTCTTATTTAATGCATACCTAATGATATCTTGATCTTAGATCAATCTTCAAGAACAATGTTTCTCATTTCAACTAATCAAAAAAGTCATCAATCCTCGGCAATAGATACATGTTATTCATGGTAACTTTGTTGAATTTCATGTAATTAATGCATAACCTGAGAGTACCATCCTTCTTCTTCACAAACAACACTGGTGCACTGCAAGGCGACACACTTTTCCTAATGTGTCCCTTGTCAAGCATTTCCTTCAACTACAACTTCAATTCTACTAACTCTAGTGTGCTTATCATGTATGGTGCCTTTGATTTTAGTGTTGCCCATGGTACCACCTCAATATAAAATTCCACTTCCCTATGAGGCTACAACTCCAAAATCTCTGTCAACACACATCATCAAACTATTGTAAAATCGAATACCTCCTCAAGGCATATGCATCCTCAACTTCCTTACCTTTGCTGCTAGAAATATGCACTACAAATAACACACACCCTTTCCTGTGACTGCACTTTGCGTACATAGTTTTCACCATTATAACTGATGTTTCCTTCTTTTTACCATGCAATATTCTGTGTTCCCCATTTTTATCGAAGCTCTTAATGACCTTGTCATAACAATCCACTTTGCTCGTATGAAGATATAACCAGTCCATACCCAAAAACATACTATATGATCCTAATGGTAGTACATTAAAATGTGATGAGGTAGGTATACCATTCAACTCAAATGGACAAGCTCTTACACAATGATGAACTCTCTTATTTGTACCTATATCCAACTACACTAACAAAGATTCTGCATGCACTTCTTTATTCAAACCACACTTATCCACTAGGTCAGGATTAAAATAACTATAATTAGATCCAAGGCCAATCAAAATATAAACAACTTGATCACAAATGTTACCGTCCATCTTAATAATAAATTCTTCATTATATGTCTTCCTGTTATCGAGCGCTACATAAATCTAAGAAATACTTTGTCCAACATCTCCTACTGTTTGTGCCTCCTAAGCATTATCGATATGCATTCTACCACCTTAATGTTATGGAAAATTTCTTCTATGATGCTCTCCTCCACAAGTCCAACACTACAAGGGCTTCCTACCATCACCCTTGTTCCACTCCTCAGACTAAAATCACTTTCCTCTATAACATGCATTGAACTTCTTAGAGATTTTTCATTCTCTTTGTTACCTATGTCCGAAGGTCTTGTTTGCTTCTTATCCCATTTCCATTTATTCTTATCGTTACCTTTCTAGTCCTTCCTAGTCTCAAATCTGCACTTTGATTGCTCATAGTAATTGTTTAGCTTATGGATGGCCTCCTCCAATGTTGTGGGCTCATTAAACTCAATCATGTCCTTGAATGCTACTGGAAACCCCCTAGTGAATCTCTAAATCATGGCCTTCTCCTCCTTGAGGTAAGGAACATATCTCAATAACTCCAAAAATCTGCAAGTGTACTCCTTATCAATCATAGATACCATCTTCAACTCATACAATTTTTTTGTCATGTCATCATAATATCTCTACAATAGATACTTCTTCCTGAATAGTCTCTTGAAGTCACTCCAAGTCAACTCCTCTTCATGAATACCTATGACATTCTTTACATATTCCAATCAAATATTTGCTTTACCTTTAATATCGAAAGTCAGCATCCTGGCCTTCATGTTCTTTGAGTAATCATGTAATTTGAGGAACTTATTCATCCCAAAAAGCCATTTTTTTTATCGTGTGACTTCTTCATTTCTCCATCAAATGTAGGTGGATTTTATTTCTTCAAATCATTTGGATAATATCCCCTATCACTCCTCATGTACGGATGATAATGATAATGACCATGATACATGTCTGAACCAGAATTAGAGTAGATTCCTTACCCACTACCTCTCCTATCAGGTGTATCCAAGAACCTTCCATCTCTTACTATGTCATCTATATCTAACATGTGCCCACCATGTGACCTGCTACCATATGATCCATTAGTCCTATACTCATGTCTATTGATTGATTCTAAGTGTCTAGTGACTGATTCTAAGTGGTCCTTGTATCTACAAGTCTGACAAGCTCTCAAGAATCACCACATTAACCTCTACTTGTTTCTCTTGTGACCTAGCAAGTCTCTCTTGTGATTGAATATTTAGTCATTATCTTCTTTGCAACACCTTATTTCTTCCTTCATACTTCTCAAAGTGTATGCTATGTTAGAAAAATATCCTTCACCATGTTTCTCATCTAATCTATATGGAGAATCATGTTATTGTAATCTACCATCTTTCTAGTCATCTTTGATCTTCTCTTCCTGCTAGGTTTATCACGTTAACTAAACCAAATTATAAACAAATCAATGTACCTCATTTTATTTCAAGGGAGGATATATCGTCTACAAGATCAACCAGATTAGCACAAAAAATGCATAATCATAATCATCACAATATATAAACATCATCTTAATCATGATCTAGTTACCATGCACGATGCCACAAATACACGCCAACTAGACACAATGCATGCATAAAAACATATGTACAACACACATGCATACACAATACATATAAACATTGACATGAATTCATGACAAACACATTTTGACAACAACATTGTCGACTTTTGCATCACATTACCATGGAAACGATGACCACCACCATGCATACACAATGAGCACATAGACCACAAGCATTAGGATAAATATGTAACCGACATGTACTCATGACAACACATTCATCCAAGGAGAATGAAAACCAAACATTAAGTTTATTAAACTTACTTAAATTAGGAAATTTGAGTTGGAATTCTTTTGGAAGTCATGTATATGTTCTCCCTACTTTGTAGGAGTCCATTATGAGTTAATTGTGAGTTGTAAAATAGAATACTGAGTTTCATGAGTCATTTTAGTTAAATTAGTTCTCAAACTGATTGAGAGAACTAATAGTGAGTTAACAGTTAGTGGTGACACTAACGAACTCCACCAATGCTACTCTAGTTATGTTAGGTCCCTATAATACTAGTGATTACCCCATTACTATTGTAGTTGTATCCCTTATTAATATTGTTGTGCCCTATTATCCCATATTGTTTTTTACTGTGTGCCAATAGAATCCGTCATTGTTTTTTTGTGGTTTATATTAGTATTATTTAGGTCAGCTGGTTATATGTGACTCTTAGCTCTATTAGAAGGAGTTTTCATTTGAATCATCGAAGGATTTTTCATTTGTGTAATGTAAGAGGTTTCCCCCTCAAAGAGCTGAATTCTAAGGTGTTCAACTTCTTTTCTATCTTTTTGTGAGCTGGTTTCATAACATTTGGTATCAGAGCTTTGGATTCTAGGGTTTCGCTGCTCCAAATAGGTCATCATGGAATTTTCACTATAATTTTTTTTACGATGTTTCAAAAGCTAAATAAAAAAACCCATTTGAGATGAAATTGCACTGAACCTTGGGTTTGAATTTCAAAGCTTTTTGCACTATATTTACAGAGATATGATCTGAGGAAGGTGGTCTTTTTGCAAACTCCTGAATTACATTCCAAACGGGTGACCTGGGAAAAATCATCATAACTTTCTCTCTGAGCATCAGATTGAAATTTCGTAACAAGGTACAAAAAGAGGATGGAATGTAGTTTCTTGTATATATTTTTCGGAGCCAAAGGTTGAAACAGTGACTCATGGCACGTCATACAAGTTCGCTCTATTGAACTAGTCTATAATCAAGTCACTGTGGGAGATTTGGCATAACTCTTCCCTGGAGAATCCAATTTGGATCAGACTAGTGGAATTGGAAAGAGGACATAGAGGGCTACCGCAGGTAGCAATTTCAGAATTGGATGATCTAAAATTATAGAGATACATTAGATTCAATATCAAGCTCCTACAATGTGAAAAAAGGAGTGTATTTTTTTTTTAATTTTTGCATAAGCTTGGTTTGAAAAATTAGTTTGAAGGAATTCAAAGGGCATAGTAAAGCATTATTGTCGGTAATTGATGCCCCGAGGAAAGAAAATGCAAAAATTTAGTAACCAACCTGAAAGCTTTAGCATGACTCATGAAGAAGAGGAAGAAATGCAACATGATATATCAAAATTACCAGACCAAGTGCAACAAGTGGCACTTGCACAAAACTAACAAAATCTAAGATGGATGGCTTAAAGAAAGATGTAGAAGCTAAGATGGATGGTTTAAAGAAAGGCATAGAAGCTAAGTTGGATTGTTTAAATACAGGCATGGAATATTTGAAGATAGGCATGGAAGATTTGAATATAGATTTGACAAAGTTTCTACAAGAAATGCTTACTAATGGTGAAATGGTAGTAAAGAAAACTCATGATGAGAACAAAAGAAATCTTAATCATGATTTCATGGACTCTAATGTTGGATCGAAGACCCACCATATTCCAAAAATCGATATGAGGTAGTTTGGGTACAAGGATTTCCTATACCTCTGTAAGAATTCCCAACTCAAATAAAAGATTCTTATGGAATTGCACACTTCTCCCTTAGGAGGGCACTCGGGATTTTTAAAAACTTACCATAGGATTAAGAAGGAATTTTTTGGGGATGGCCTTAAATCATATATTCAAAAGTTTGTGGTGGAATGCTTGGTTTTCCAACAAAATAAAGTTGAAACAATTAAGACCCTGGGTCTATTACAACCTTTATCCATTCCAAGCCAACATTGGGAGGAGGTTTCAATGGCTTTTATCACAGGTTTACCAAAATCTAAGGGAAAGAGTGTCATCATGGTGGTAGTTGACATACTTACCAAGTATGCACACTTTTATGCATTATCACATCCATTTAAATCCAGTATAGTTTCTATTGCATTTATGGAAACAATTCAAAAGCTACATGGAAATCCAAAGATTATTGTATCTGACAAAGATCCCATTTTCATTGGAAATTTTTGGACAAAATTATTTTCTTGTCTTGGTACTCAGTTAGCTCATAGCTCATCTTATCATCCTCAATATGATGGGAAAACTGAGATA